>WNWK01001900.1:0-17500 GCA_009830355.1 Cherax destructor | reverse complement strand
AGCATCAATCAGACCAACGTAACTGGAATGTAATCAACGTGACAGGTAATTAATGTTAATGAAACACTTAAAATTAATTGACAATAATGTTTCTCGACATCTTCAACATAAGAAACAGATCAAATGTAATTGATGGAAGTTAAACTTGACTCCCATTGTGCTTTTCTAAGATTCACTTACAAGACGCGTTAATCATCCCACAATATTTTGAATATTAATTTATAGAAAATACTAAATATATGATAAACATAATAATAATAATAATAATAATAATAATAATAATAATAATAATAATAATAATAATAATAATAATAATAATAAAAGAAGAAGAAGAAGAAGAAGAAGAAGAAGAAGAAGAAGAAGAAGAAGAAGAAGAAGAAGACGAAGAAGAAGAAGAAGAAGAAGAAGAAGAACAACAACAACAACAACAACAACAACAACAACAACAACAACAACTGTAATAATAATAATAATCGCAAGAATAAGAATAATAATTTACTAATACATATTAAAATATACTAATATTAAAAAATACCTTACAATAATACCTCATAATAATACCTTACAATAATACCTCACAATAATACCTTACAATAATACCTTACAATAATACCTCAAAATATTACCTCACAATAATACCTTACAATAATACCTTACAATAATACCTCACAATAATACCTCAAAATAATACCTTACAATAATACCTCACAATAATACCTTACAATAATACCTTACAATAATACCTCACAATAATACCTCAAAATAATACCTTACAATAATACCTCACAAAAATACCTCACAATAATACCTTACAATAATACCTTACAATAATACCTCACAATAATACCTTATAATGATACCTCACAATAATACCTCACAATAATACCTCACAATAATACCTTACAATAATACCTCACAATAATACCTCACAATAATACCTCACAATAATTCCTCACAATAATACCTCACAATAATACCTTACAATAATACCTCACAATAATACCTGACAATAATACCTAACAATAATACCTCACAATAATACCTTACAATAATACCTCACAATAATACCTCACAATAATACCTTACAATAATACCTCACAATAATACCTTACAATAATACCTCACAATAATACCAAATAATAACTCTAATTAATATTAATAATTATTATTACAAATTACAAACAAAATCAGTACCAAATGAATGGAAAGTAACCAGGTTTGACCAAACCGAGCCAGGACATCACTGGCACCAACCATACTCAACAATCCACCTCACCAACCACCTCACCAATACCTTCACAACCACCTCACCAACCACCTCACAATCCACCTCACCAACCACCTCACCAACCACCTCACCAACCACCTCACCAACCTCCTCATACCACTCACCAACCACCTCACCAATCCACCTACCAACCACCTCACCAACCACCTCACCAACCACCTCACCAACCACCTCACCAACCCCTCACCAACCACCTCACCAACACCTCACCAACCACCTCACCAACCACCTCACCAACCACCTCACCAACCACCTCACCAACCACCTCACCAATCCACCTCACCAACCACCTCACCAACCACCTCACCAACCACCTCACCAACCACCTCACCAACCACCTCACCAACCACCTCACCAACCACCTCACCAACCACCTCACCAACCACCTCACCAACCACCTCACCAACCACCTCACCAACCTCCTCACCAACCACCTCACCAACCACCTCACCAACCACCTCACCAACCACCTCACCAACCACCTCACCAACCACCTCACCAACCACCTCACCAACCACCTCACCAACCTCCTCACCAACCACCTCACCAACCACCTCACCAACCACCTCACCAACCACCTCACCAACCACCTCACCAACCACTAACCACCTCACCAACCACCTCACCAACCTCCATCCACCAACCTCACCTCCTCACCAACCACCTCACCAACCCCTCACCAACCACCTCACCAACCACTCACAACTCACCAACCACCTCACTCAACCACCTCACCAACCACCTCACTCAACCCCTCACCAACACCTCACCAACCACCTCACCAACCACCTCACCAACCACCTCACCAACCACCTCACCAACCTCCTCACCAACCTCCTCACAACTACCAACCACCTCACCAACCACCTCACCAACCACCTCACCAACCACCTCACCAACCACCTCACCAACCACCTCACCAACCACCTCACCAACCACCTCACCAACACCTACCAACACTCACCAACCCCTCACCAACCACCTCACCAACACCTCACCAACCACCTCACCAACCACCTCACCAACCACCTCACCAACCACCTCACCAACCACCTCACCAACCACCTCACCAACCCCTCACCAACCCCTCACCAACCACCTCACCAATCACCTCACCAACCACCTCCCAACCCCTCAACCACCTCAACCACCTACCAACCATCACCAACCACCTCACCAACCACCTCACCAACCCCTCACCAACCACCTCACCAACCTCCTCACCAACTCCTCACCAACACCTCACCAACCACCTCACCAACCACCTCACCAACCACCTCACCAACCACCTCACCAACCACCTCCCACACCAACCCCTCACCAACCACCTCACCAACCACCTCACCAACCACCTCACCAACCCCTCACCAACCACCTCACCAACCACCTCACCAACCACCTCACCAACCCCTCACCAACCACCTCACCAACCACCTCACCAACACCTCACCAACCCCTCCCAACCCCTCACCAACCACCTCACCAACCACCTCACCAACCCCTCACAACCACCTCACCAACCACCTCCCAACCCCTCACCAACCCCTCACCAACCACCTCACCAACCACCCACCAACCACCCACCAACCTCCCAACCTCCTCACCAACCCCTCCCAACCACCTCACCAACCACCTCACCAACCACCTCACCAACCACCTCCCAACCACCTCACCAACCCCTCCAACCACCTCACCAACCACCCACAACCCCTCACCAACCACCTCACCAACCACCTCACCAATCACTCACCAACCACCTCACCAACCCTCACCAACCACCTCCCAACCCCTCACCAACCACCTCACCAACACCTCACCATCACCTCACCAACCACCTCACCAACCACCTCACCACCACCTCCCAACCACCTCACCAACACCTCACCAACCACCTCCACCACCTCCAACCCCTCACCAACCCCTCACCAACCTCACCAACACCTCACCAACCACCTCACCAACCACCTCACCACCACCTCACCAACCCCTCACCAACCACCTCACCAACCACCTCACCAACACCTCCCAACCACCTCACCAACCACCTCACCAACCACCTCACCAACCACCTCACCAACCACCTCACCAACCACCTCACCAACCACCTCCACCCCTCACCAACCTCTCACCAACCACCACCAACCCCTCACCAACCACCTCACCAACCACCTCACCAACCACCTCACCAACCCCCACCCACCACCACCTCACCAACCCCTCACCAACCACCTCACCAACCCCTCACCAACCTCCTCACCAACCACCTCACCACCTCACCAACCCCTCACCAACCACCTCACCAACCACCTCACCAACCACCTCACCAACCACCTCACCAACCACCTCACCAACCTCCTCACCAACCTCCTCACCAACCACCTCACCAATCACCTCACCAACCACCTCACCAACCACCTCACCAACCACCTCACCAACCACCTCACCAACCACCTCACCAACCACCTCACCAACCACCTCACCAACCTCCTCACCAACCTCCTCACCAACCACCTCACCAATCACCTCACCAACCACCTCACCAACCACCTCACCAACCACCTCACCAACCTCCTCACCAACCTCCTCACCAACCACCTCACCAACCACCTCACCAACCTCCTCACCAACCACCTCACCAACCACCTCCCAACCACCTCACCAATCACCTCACCAACCACCTCACCAACCACCTCACCAACCACCTCACCAACCACCTCACCAACCACCTCACCAACCACCTCACCAATCACCTCACCAACCACCTCACCAACCACCTCACCAACCACCTCACCAACCACCTCACCAACCACCTCACCAACCACCTCACCAACCACCTCACCAACCACCTCACCAACCACCTCACCAACCACCTCACCAACTACCTCACCAACCACCTCACCAACCACCTCACCAACCACCTCACCAACCACCTCACCAACCACCTCACCAACCACCTCACCAACCACCTCACCAACCACCTCACCAACCCCTCGCTGGTAGACCTACTCGGTCAAGTATTATGTATGTGTTTTACTGTATTTTTCACTAATATTATATTATCTATATCTTCATTAGTATCTAAAATGAAGGTAATACACTTTATAATATTATCTGGCCTTAATTTATTTAGCTGTGTGAATAGATAGGATGTTTCGGTGATCTAAAGTACTGGTACAGCTTTTAAGTACCAGGTTGACGTTTAGTCACCAACCCCCACTCAATCTAATGTGACGTGTGTCTGGGCCGCCTGGTATAGTGCAGTTCAACCTCACCTTTGATGAGAGAAGTATCTCTTATTGGAGTTAGCCTTCTGGTCGCAATTGAGGTTCGCTAGTGACCCTCCAGAACCTCGGACGGTATCAGACAGAAGTCTCTCGGATGGAGTGTGCATTACTGTATTTGAGACACTTGTGATTGTCTCTAGCTCTACACGGAGTGTGTTTAAGTGGCATTAGTTCAAAGAGGATGGTGAGAAAGTTCTTGGAGACAGACTCGCCTAAGAACTCCTTTATGGGGAGAACGTACCTAACCTCACTTAGTGTATTATGAAAGCTGTTACGAATCGTGGGAGAGTAGTAAATACTCTGAGGTTTATTAAGAAACTTAATAAATACCAGAAAGAGGCATCGTAAGTTATTTCCTATTGAATTGTTGAATGATTTCGTTTAGAACGAAAGTTCTGAAATAATATTAATAACTTTGCATGAAACTTTACTCACAACTTATTATATTATCTGGAAATATTAAAATTTCTGCGACGACTAAACCGCCTAACCTAACAATGATTATTTATTATGATGGGAAATAAGGAAGGTCGTTAAGTGATAGTGAAGGTAACGGATTATGAGGAAAGTGAAAAAGAGAGTGAGGGAGACGAGTGAAGTGTATTTACACTGAAAAGTGTGTACCTCTCTGTATACAGTATACACCGAGGTGTGTATATGTGTATATTCACCGAAAGGTATGAACGAATCTGCTGGGATCTCCTACTCATTTCTGCAACATTGCAAGCTCCTGATGATGTGTTGAATGCAACATGAAAAGTCTAGAGTTATTCAACTCCCCTCATTGCTTTGCACTTAAAGGTGTGTATATACCAAGAAGAAGAAGAAGAAACTCCATGTTTCTCAGCCAAAGCAATAAAAGTGAGCAGAAGCAAGTTTCAAAATTTATGAGGTGAGTTGGAACATGAAAAAAAATGAGTCCTCACTTCAGTGCTGACGACCTGAACCTCGCCAAGTGGCTGAGACGTCAAATAATTGAGGTTCCTGTGGCTGAGAGATCAAGTAATTGGGGTTCCAGTTGCTGAGAGGTAAAGTGGTTGGGGTTCCAGTGACTGAGAGGTCAAGTGGTTGGAGTTTCAGTGACTGAGAGGTCAAGTTGTTGGGGTTCCAGTGACTGAGAGGTCAAGTTGTTGGGGTTCCAGTGACTGAGAGGTCAAGTTGTTGGGGTTCCAGTGACTGAGAGGTCAAGTTGTTGGGGTTCCAGTGACTGAGAGGTCAAGTGGTTGGGGTTCCAGTGACTGAGAGGTCAAGTGGTTGGGGTTCCAGTGACTGAGAGGTCAAGTAACAGGTTCAGTGGCTAAGAGGTCACGTAAATGAGAAATTAGGTGGTTGAGACTTCCATTGGGTGATTCTTGCAGTGTGTGAGAGCAGTGAAGAGGATGAGAGGCCAGAGCAGTGAAGAGGATGAGAGGCCAGAGCAGTGAAGAGGATGAGAGGCCGGGCAGAGAGGCACTCAAGAGTGCGAGTCAATAGTTCAAGCTGAGAAGATGAACGTTCAATTGACTAAGTGTTCTACTCACTCACTCACTCACTCACTCACTCACTCGCTCACACACGTAATCACTCTTGCATATCACTGTATCTTATTGTTTTATCCTCCATAAATCAAGATACATATTGTATATGCTTCTTTTACGTTTAAATGAATGTAAACCGTACCTTAATGTTTACATGAGGTGCGGTTTACATGGTACATGGTTTACATGGTACATGGATTACATGGTTTATATGGTTTACATGGTACATGATTTACATGGTACATGGTTTACATGGTACATGGTTTACCACTATGAGAATGGTAGTTATCAGATTTACATATTTCAGGATTTGTATAGCTTCATTAACTTAAACCAAATCACGTTCAAATTATATAAATTTAATCTTAAGACTGTATATAAATGATTCTGAATTTATAGTTCTGTTTAGATGGTACCTGTGGATATAAGGGATATATACAATGAGAGTTGCATACTTCTCAGGGGATGTGCTGAGACCAGGGGCGGATCTGCTATTAAACTAATGAAGCCTAAGCTTCAGGGCCCTTAATCCCGGAGGGGCCCTAGAAGCGACTTTTGTCCATATTGCTTAAAAATTTTGGGTCTACGTATGAGAAGGGGTTGCGAAGACCTCCCCCTCTCCCCTTCCCATAACAATTCATGCTTCAGGGGCCCCAAAAATGTAGGTCCTCCACTGGCTTAGGGTTTACTTTAATCTTTATTTTAGGGATTAAAGTATTCACGTCTGGTGGTAAAGAGGTTAGGTACAGCCTTAATGACCCTAGAGTAGTAGATAGACTTTAAACTCCGTTAACCAACTAACGCCCTGGCTGACCTGTTGGTAAGTGACCCCTTAGCAGTCAATGTATGCTCGGAGCTGTTGGTGTACGAGGCATGTTATACCACTTCTGTCTGGATATAATGTGTCCAACTGCACTTCTGACTGTATATAATGTGTCCAACTGCATTTCTGACTGAATATAATGTGTCCAATTGCACTTCTGATTGGATATAATGTGTCCAATTGCATTTCTGACTGAATATAATGTGTCCAATTGCACTTCTGACTGGATATAATGTGTCCAACTGCACTTCTGACTGGATATAATGTGTCCAACTGCACTTCTGACTGTATATAATGTGTCCAACTGCATTTCTGTCTGGATATAATGTGTCCAGTTGCACTTCTGACTGGATATAATGTGTCCAGAAGTAGGGATATATTTCTAGTTGTTGTTGTTATTGTTGCCTTATAATTTGATACTAGAGTGGCAATAATTATGTACAGATTTTTTATTTATCTCTCGAATTTATTTAGAGGTGAAACTTTTAATTCAGTTTTGTTGATTATATTTTTAATTCCTTAATATTTGTTAGTACGTATCACTATAGTGAAGTTACTTAGCACTTATTATAGTCATTTACTCTGTGAGTTACACACACCAGGGGCCGGGAGAGAGAGAGAGAGAGAGAGAGAGAGAGAGAGAGAGAGAGAGAGAGAGAGAGAGAGAGAGAGAGAGAGAGAGAGAGAGAGAGAGAGAGAGAGACATGACATGAACTTTCTCTTCCAAGTTCGTAATAGGAAATGTTAAATTTAAAGTTGTAATGGAGAGGGATGGGATTTACTGTTTTATATCAACTTCAAGGAGGAGGTGGTGGTGGAGGTGGCGGTGGAGGTGGGTGGCGGTGAGTGCGGTGGAGGTGGCGGTGGAGGGAGGTGGAGGAGATGGAGTGGCGGTGGAGGTGGAGGAAGGAGGTGGAGGAGGTAGGATGTGGAGGAGGTGGAGGGGATGGAGGTGGAAGGTGGGAGGGAAGGTGGATGTGGAGATGGAGGAAGTGGAGGAAGGTGGGGAGGGATGTGAATGGTGGGTGAAGGGTGGTGGGTGAAGGTGGGTGGAAGGTGGGTGGATGAAGGGTGGAGTGTGGAAGGGTGGGGTGTGGTGAACGGTGGGTGGGTGAACGGGTGGGTGGGTGAACGGGTGGTGTGTGAACGGGTGGGTGGTAACGGGGTGGGGTTGAACGGGTGGGTGGGATGAACGAGGTGGGTGGGTAACGGTTGGGGGTGAACGGGTGGTGGATGAACGGGTGGGTAGGTGAACGGGTGGTGTTAACGGGTGGATCGGGATTTGGGTGAACGGGTGGGCGGGTGAACGGGTGGGTGGTGAACGGGTGGGCTGGGTTGTTCGGGTGGGCGTAGGTGAAAGGGTGGGCGGGCGAAGGACACAAAATATTCAGGGATCATAATAAAGGCTTTTCAACGTCCTCATTTTTGTATCTTCCTCTCATCCTTTCTCCTTCATTCTCTGCTTCATTATTCTTATTTCTTCTCCGCGTTACTTCCTTCATTCATAGTTAATCTTCTTTTATTCTTTATTTAATTCCCATTCTTCTAACTTTTAATTGTCTGAAACCTCTTTTTTTCTACATCTTCTTATTCTTCGTCTACTTATTCCTCATCTTCGTCCTATTTCTCCTATTCCTCTTCCTTATTCACTTTCTCATTTCACTTATTACTTTATTTTATATATTTTCTTACCATTAACAAATGTGAGATTAAATCAAAACATCAGATTCATCAGTCATCTGGTCTCTGGTTTCTGGGCTCTGGTCCCTCGTCTCTGGTCCTCGTCTCTGGTCCTTCGTCTCTCGTCTCTGGTCCCTCGTCTCTCGTCTTTGGCCCCTCGTCTCTGTCTCTGGTCTCTCGTCTCTCGTCTCTGGTCCTCGTCTCGTCTTTGGTCCCTCGTCTCTCGTCTCTGGGCTCTGGTCTCTCGTCTCTGGTCTCTGGTCCTCGTCTCTCGTCTCTGGCCCCTCGTCTCGTCTCTGGTCCTCGTCTCTCGTCTCTGGTCTCTCGTCTCTGGTCTCTCGTCTCTCGTCTCTGGCCCCTCGTCTCTCGTCTCTGGTCTTTGGTCCTCGTCTCTGGTCTCTCGTCTTTGGTCTCTGCTTTCTGGTCTCTGGTCCCTCGGTTCTCGTCTCTGGTCTCTCGTCTCTCGTCTCTGGTCTCGTCTCTCGTCTCTGGTCCTCATCTCTGTCTCTGGTCCCTCGTCTCTCGTCTCTGGTCCTCGTCTTCGTCTCTGGTCCCTCGTCTCTCGTCTCTGGTCCCTCGTCTCTCGTCTCTGGTCTCTCGTCTCTCGTCTCTGGTCTCTGGTCTCTCGTCTCTCGTCTCTCGTCTCTGGTCTTTGGTCCCTCGTCTCTCGTCTCTGGTCTCTCGTCTTTGGTCTCTGCTTTCTGGGCTCTGGTCCCTCGTCTCTCGTCTCTGGTCCCTCGTCTCTCGTCTCTGGTCCCTCGTCTCTGGTCCCTCGTCTCTCGTCTCTGGTCTCTCGTCTCTAGTCTCTAGTCTCTCGTCTCTCGTCTCTCGTCTCTCGTCTCTGGTCTCTCGTCTCTAGTCTCTCGTCTCTGGTCCCTCGTCTCTCGTCTCTGGTCCCTCGTCTCTCGTCTCTGGTCCCTCGTCTCTCGTCTCTGGTTTCTGGGCTCTGGTCCCTCGTCTCTCGTCTCTGGTCTCTGGTCTCTCGTCTCTGGTCCCTCGTCTCTTGTCTCTGGTCTCTGGTCTCTCGTCTCTCGTCTCTGGTTTCTGGGCTCTGGTACCTCGTCTCTGGTCCCTCGTCTCTCGTCTCTGGTCCCTCGTCTCTCGTCTCTGGTCTTTGGTCCCTCGTCTCTCGTCTCTCGTCTCTCGTCTTTGGTATCTGGTCTCTCGTCTCTCGTCTCTGGTCCCTCGTCTCTTGTCTTTGGTCTCTGGTCTTTGGTCTTTGGTCTCGGGTCTTTGGTCTCTTGTCTCTGGTCTCCCGTCTCTCGTCTATGGTCTCTGGTCTCTTGTCTCTTGTCTCTGGTCTCTGGTCTCTGGTCTCTTGTCTCTGGTCTCTTGTATATTTTCTCTGGTCTCTTGTATCTTGTCCCTGATGTCTGGTCTTTGGTCTTTGGTCTTTGGTCTTTGGTCTCTGGTGTCTTGTTTCTTGTCTCTGGTATCTCGTCTATGGTCTCTGGTCTCTGGTTTCTGGTCTCTCGTCTCTCATCTCTAGTCTCTGGCTGCCTCTGATGGTCAGATTTCTAACACCAAAAAATGTCTAACTTCTAAAACAAAAACTGCCTAATTTCTAACACCAACTCCACAGTATCATTTGTTCCTAACTGTAAAATTATTTTTATATTAAAAAATTGTGTGTGTGTGTGTGTGTGTGTGTGTGTGTGTGTGTGTGTGTGTGTGTGTGTGTGTGTGTGTGTGTGTGTGTGTGTGTGTGTCCAGGATATCCTCGTCCTATCCACAGTCTACATGTTTATGGAATATTTCTTATGCCACAATTATATCCCCCCCTTGTTTCTCGCTTTCGCATTTTCTTGTTTATGTGAAGTTAAAACCGTGTAGGTTTCCCAGCGAAGGAAGCCGTGTAGGCTCGATCCTACGTCCCTTTAATGGCGGCTCGGTCAAGGCCTGACCAATCTGTGATTTCTTACGGTCTGGTGGCTAATATTCTACTTTTTTCTGAGCAAAGTTTCGGTCGTGTGTTGCTACAAGCCTATCATTGTAGTATATTCGTCGGATGTTGATTCAAGCATATATACCAAAGACTATAGTGGTATGTCATGCTTATACACACACACCAAAGTGTGTATTAGGTAAGTGTATAAAGTGTGGCAGGGATACCAGGAACGTGAGGAATGAGACGTTGTTGGCACACCTCCCCGAGTTAATGTTCCTGAGAGTCTCTGTAAATTGGCTCTCATATCCGTGCTGCAGGTGAATAGGTGGAGCTATACGTCAGGCAGGGAGCCCTATTGAAACATACCACCAAAACCAGACTCGTCTGCCAGACCTTTAGGTGAAGAGAAAGCTCTTGTACCGGGAGAGAAGGCTTTTAATGTACTGGGGAGATGAAGTTCTTAATGTACTGGAGAGAGAGAGCTCATAATATACTGAAGAGAAAGCTCTTATTATACTGAGGGGAGCTTTTAATGTACTGGGAAGATAGAGCTCTTTAGATTAATCATGATTCCATCACAATAGAGTTCACTTTTCTTCAAACGAATAATAATAATAATAATAATGATTATATATCATGTGAAATGAAAGATCGGTGAGACACTTGAAGAATCTTACTGAATATATTTGATTCTCATCTAATCCTTCAGCACTTCAGGAAGGTATTTATACCAGCTAAATCCAACGTGTGGAACTTTGCTCAGCTCTATACCACCTGTAATGAACCTCTCCTGCGTCTCAGCGGGTAAACAGACAGGTGCACATCAGGTGATGGACACCCCTGAGGTTCTTTGTACCTCCAGAGGCTCAAATTTCTATGCATCCTGTCGCTTCCCCTCAGGTGAGCTGTCAGGTGACGTCCGGGGGAAAGAAGCTCGCACCGACTCTGCTTTCCATGCAGGGAAGGAACGAGAGGAAGGAATGGGAGGAAGGGAGTGAAGGAAGGAAGGGAATGAAAGAGTGAATGAAACAGTGGGAGGAGATGGCAGGTGGCGTGCGGTTTTTCCTCCAAACAAGGTTAAACAAGGGTGACAGATAGTCTGGTGTTTCCTTCCTCTAATTCGTTCTTCACGAGCGGGACGGAAGGAGAGAGAAAATGAAGAGAAAGAGGAAGCTAAATAAACGATTATTAGCTTGCTACACCCATGGGAGGGATTCAGGGTAGGAAAGTATATGAGAAAAGGTTGAATAATAATAATAATAATATCTTTATTTACTACAAGTACATGTACATGGTATACAGACCATAGCTGACATCAATGACATACTACTATATAGAAAGTCCCTTGTTATGCTGAGCATTTCGGGCAGATTAGGCCAGTGTCCCAGGATGCGACTCACACCAGTCGACTAACACCCTGGTACCCATTTTACTGATGGGGAACATAGACAACAGGTGTAAAGAAACACGCCCAATGTTTCTGCCCTGGCTGAGAATCGAACCCAGGCCCTCGCCGTGTGAAGCGAGAGCTTTAGCCACCAGACCACCAGGACCACCTAGGACCAAAACAAAAATTCATACTGTTGTCCATAATGTACAATTCACAGACTCATTAAACCCACGACAGTGAAAATATTACACAAGATTGTTAGAGAACATTATTAAAAGAGTTATCAGAGTAAATACACTAAAAGGCGAGTTGGGGAACTAGGTGTACTGGCCAACGCTGTAATTGGAACGACGCTGTAATTGGAACGACGCTATAGTTGGAACGACGCTGTAGTTGGAACGACGCTGTAGTTGGAACGACGCTGTAGTTGGAACGACGCTGTAGTTGGAACGACGCTGTAGTTGGAACGACGCTGTAGTTGGAACGACGCTGTAGTTGGAACGACGCTGTAGTTGGAACGACGCTGTAGTTGGAACGACGCTGTAGTTGGAACGACGCTGTAGTTGGAACGACGCTGTAGTTGGAACGACGTTGTAGTTGGAACGGTTGTGAATGGAATGGAATGTCGCTTTATCATGGAGGGTCAGTAACTGTCCAGAAAATAAGTGTGCTAGTGGTTTGGTTAAGCTAAAAGCGCCTTTATTTTATCATATCTGGAGTATACCTGGAGAGGGTTTCGGGGGTCAACGCCCCCGCGGCTCGGTCTGACACCAGGCCTCGTGGTGGATAAGGGTCTGGTCAACCAGGCTTTTACTGCTGGCCGCACGCAAACTGACGTACGAACATGCTGCGTTTTGTGTACTAATGACCTCTCTAAAGGTCATCTCTTGGTCCAATTTCCTGATGATGAATTTGTCCCACCGTTCAGTAATAGATGTGAATGTCTTAGTCTATGACAAGAGTATTGTTGTGCCTTGTATTCTCAAGTATAAACTGCGTGAAGTCTCGCCTGTGTATTGTGAAGAAAAAAACACCAGTTACAATAAGACCAGTACTGGTGTTTTTCAGAGTGTTGTGTCCTGGGCTGCTGCTCATACCTGGTATGGGTGTTGTGTCCTGGGCTGCTGCTCATACCTGGTATGGGTGTTGTGTCCTGGGCTGCTGCTCATACCTGGTATGGGTGTTGTTTCCTGGGCTGCTGCTCATACCTGGTATGGGTGTTGTGTCCTGGGCTGCTGCTCATACCTGGTATGGTGTCTGAAGCGATGACTGTAATATTATTGCCTTTTATCTTGAATGTCTTGTGTGAATGTTCAGCATTAGCAGTGTTTCCTGTGGGAAGAATGATACATAATGTTCAGCATTAGCAGTGTTTCCTGTGGGAAGAATGATACATAATGCTACACAAGTTCGTGTGCACTTTGTGTTTGTGTGTGAGTTTTTTGTGTATATGTGTAGGTAAGTTTTCGAGGCTCAGGAAAACCACCATCATCTTTTCCCACGTCCGGACGTCTGATGCATTTCCTTCCGTCATAAAAATCTGCGGACAATTTCCCCCATCTCATAAAACAGAAAGAATCTCCCTCGACTTGTGAAAGCGAAGTCGTATCGAGACTGAGGTCGAACTATTCTTCTGGGTCACAAACCCATCAAACTCTCGCTCACAGTTTTAGAGCCATAAATTAGATACACTGCCAAGATTTCCTTGTGTGTTTCCAGTACCGCGTCTGAACCTGCCATCGGAATGATTTTGGATTGACACTGCGTTACGTGTGTGTGTGTGTGTGTGTGTGTGTGTGTGTGTGTGTGTGTGTGTGTGTGTGTGTGTGTGTGTGTGTATGTGTGTATGTATGTGTGTGTGTGTGTGTGTATGTGTGTGTGTGTGTGTGTGTGTGTATGGCCTAAAAGTGAGTGTGTGTTTGAGTGGGTGTGTGTATGTGAGTGAGTGTGGGCGTGCTGAACCCTTGCCTTGAGTGCCGTATACCGAGACTGCTGGCTTCAAAGGATTCGTTTGCTTTCCATCATTCGCCGTGTTGGTTCCGTGTGAGCCTGGCAACTTACGCTGTATTGGTCTGGTCGCGTCGCTGACTTCCTCTTTGTTGCTTCCTCTTTGGATTCCACATGCAAGGGAGAGGGAAGAGAGAGTGGGTGAGGGATGATTTAAATTGGTTCACGAGTCTTTGAAGCAGCTCATCTGAAGCATTGAATCTTGATTTCTGTTATCTCTTTAAGGAAAGGACGAAGGTGGTTGTGCCTGATCGAAGGTATAAGTAATGAAGTTTTTTAGGTACAATTTTAGTAAAATTGTTTTGCACAGTTATTTTAATGATTACAGTTGTCTTACATAGTAACACCTGTGTAAATTACCCAGACTAACCCAAAAAAGATCAGACAAGGTGACTTATTCCCTCGTAATACTTTACTTATCGCAGCCTAACTCTTACATACTGTATAAATCAATCATGATAAATAATAATAAAAATAAAACAGAGTAAATCAAAGGCATGAAAATGAACTGCAACAAAAATAAATACTACAACAGGAGTAAAATAGACACAACAGGAGTAAAATAGATACACCAGGAGTAAAATAGATACAACAGGAGTAAAATAGATACAACAGGAGTAAAATAGATACAACAGGAGTAAAATAGATACAACAGGAGTAAAATAGACACAACAGGAGTAAAATAGATACAACAGGAGTAAAATAGATACAACAGGAGTAAAATAGATACAACAGGAGTAAAATAGACACAACAGGAGTAAAATAGACACAACAGGAGTAAAATAGACACAACAAGAGTAAAATAGACACAACAGGAGTAAAATAGACACAACAGGAGTAAAATAGACACAACAGGAGTAAAATAGATACAAGAGGAATAAAATAGATACAAGAGGAATAAAATAGATACAAGAGGAATAAAATAGATACAAGAGGAATAAAATAGATACAAGAGGAGTAAAATAGAGTAAATCACATGAGAATGAATTACAATAACATTCAAGAGAAGAAGAAAACTGAATACAACTGTTACGCAAGAAATCACTTTCATTTTAGCCTGTGACTTCACTCATCAGGAACTATCTACCCCTCTCTCTCTCTCTCTCTCTCTCTCTCTCTCTCTCTCTCTCTCTCTCTCTCTCTCTCTCTCTCTTGCTAAAGTTGCTAGGACTAGTCTTGGCAAGGCCAAGCAGCCCCGTCAACTCCCTTATTGCTGTGTAGTGGAAAGTGACTGTGTCCTGGCCACCCACGGTAAGTACTACCAAACTGTGTTCACTTTCCCCTAGTACCATACTGCCTTTGGTTCCTCCTCTTGACAGCATTTACAGCGAGGTATCCTGGACGCTGTCACCAATTTTGTAAACATGATTTAGCGTCATATTTTTTTTTATCCCTGACTGCAATATTAAGAATTTCCAGCGGGTGTTATTCATCCAGGTCTCTCGGACGCAGGTCCGGGAGGAATGTCACCATATCCTTATCCAGATCAAGTCTGATTACCTCTCATTATCCAGATCAAGTGTGATTATCTCTCATTATCCAGATCAAGTGTGATTATCTCTCATTATCCAGATCAAGTCTGATTATCTCTCATTATCCAGATCAAGTCTGATTATCTCTCATTATCCAGATCAAGTCTGATTATCTCTCATTATCCAGATCAAATGTGATTACCTCTCATTATCCAGATCAAGTGTGATTACCTCTCATTATCCAGATCAAGTGTGATTACCTCTCATTATCCAGATCAAGTCTGATTATCTCTCATTATCCAGATCAAGTGTGATTACCTCTCATTATCCAGATCAAGTGTGATTACCTCTCATTATCCAGATCAAGTCTGATTATCTCTCATTATCCAGATCAAGTGTGATTACCTCTCATTATCCAGATCAAGTGCGATTACCTATCATGATCCAGATCAAGTGTGATTATCTCTCATTATGAAGATCAAGTGTGATTATCTCTCATTATCCAGATCAAGTGCGATTACCTATCATTATCCAGATCAAGTGTGATTACCTCTCATTATCCAGATCAAGTGTGATTACCTCTCATTATCCAGATCAAGTGTGATTACCTCTCATTATCCAGATCAAGTCTGATTATCTCTCATTATCCAGATCAAGTGTGATTATCTCTCATTATCCAGATCAAGTGTGATTACCTCTCATTATCCAGATCAAGTCTGATTACCTCTCATTATCCAGATCAAGTGTGATTATCTCATTATCAGATCAAGTGTGATTACCTCTCATTATCCAGATCAAGTGTGATTACCTCTCATTATCCAGATCAAGTCTGATTATCTCTCATTATCCAGATCAAGTCTGATTATCTCTCATTATCCAGATCAAGTGTGATTACCTCTCATTATCCAGATCAAGTGTGATTACCTCTCATTATCCAGATCAAGTCTGATTATCTCTCATTATCCAGATCAAGTGTGATTACCTCTCATTATCCAGATCAAGTGCGATTACCTATCATTATCCAGATCAAGTGTGATTATCTCTCATTATCCAGATCAAGTGTGATTATCTCTCATTATCCAGATCAAGTGCGATTACCTATCATTATCCAGATCAAGTCTGATTATAATCCGACTTGATCTGGATAATGAAGGTATTACCTGTCAGTAACCAGACGCAGTATGGGCCCTACCAGCTCAGTGCTCCCCATGAACATAATAATAATAATCGATAATAATACACAAATTACTCGCGCATAGAAGAAAGAAACCTATGACGACGTTTCGGTCTGACTTGGACCATTAACTAGTGCGTGACTAGTTAATGGTCCCAGTCAGGCGAAACATCGTCATATTGTTTCTCCTCTGTGTGGGTTATTTGTGTATTGTTTCAGTCACTGTATTGAGCCTTTGTATTCTTAATAATAATAATAATAATAATAATAATAATAATAATAATGGCTCGCTTACCTGAAGTCTATTTTGTGAGACACACACACACACACACACACACACACACATACACACACATACACACATACACATTTATTTGTTATACCATCTGCATTTGTATACCAAGTTAAAGGTTTGGTATACAAATGCAGATGGTATAACAAATAAATGTGAAAGTGGCATGAAAGAATAAAGGAGACATCCCCAGACATAATAGCACTCACAGAAACGAAACTCACCAGGATGATAACAGATGCAATCTTTCCACCCGGATATCAAATCCTCAGGAAAGATAGAGGGAGCAGAGGGGGAGGAGGAGTTGCACTGCTCATTAAGAACAGAGTGGGGATTTGAGGAAGTGGAAGGAATGGATGGAATGGGTGAAAGGGACTCATAGTAGGAACAATTCAGTCTGAGGGCCATAAGGTGGTAATTGCTGTAATGTACAACCCGCCACAGAACTGCAGGAGGCCAAGAGAAGAATACGACGAGAGCAACAGAGCAATGGTAGACACACTAGCCGAGGTAGCCAGAAGAGCCCACATGGGGAGAGCAAAGTTACTAGTTATGGGTGATTTCAATCACAAAGAGATTGATTGGGAAAACCTGGAGCCCCATGGGGTCCTGAATCATGGAGAGCCAAGATGATGGATGTGGTACTGGAAAACCTCATGCATCAACATGTTAGAACACTACCAGA
>WNWK01001899.1:185000-241973 GCA_009830355.1 Cherax destructor | reverse complement strand
AATCTGTAAAATTCTTTCTTGTAGATAGTTACTTTTTACATATGTGTAAAGTCACTGGAAACAGTTTTCAAAGTTTTACTTATGGAGTGTGGCCTATAAACTCTCCCTGGTTGTAAATGATAATATGATAAGGTGATACCAACAAACTATGGAAAAAGACACTTGTGTATGGTTCAGGACGTTTATTAGAGGAAATGTTTCACCGTGAGTGGCTATATTAGTAATATTGAGGACTGGACTGGTCAAACTACTCACTGCAAAACATTTCCTATATTAAATGTCCTTAACTGTACACAAGTGTCCTTTACCACAGATGTATCATAGGTTCACATAACCATCACAACCTAACTGATCCAGCATTTACTGCAGAAATGAATCATTTCCAAGAAACACTTCCTACATCTGCTGGCAAAATTCAGTCAAGAACCTAAATTAACAACAAGAGTCATTCTGGGATTTTTATACAACATATGCCAGGTCCATCTTGGAGTATGCAGCACTAGTATGAAACCCGCACCTGAAAAAATACATGTTAAGTAACTGGAGTGTATGCAGAGGTAGATAATGAGACTAGTTCCAGAACTAGAGGGCATCAACTACGATGAGAGACTATCAAAATTCAATCTAACCATATTGGAAGACAGAACCTGGGAAAACATAATAACAATACTAAATACTCAGAAGAATGGGCAGGGTAGATAAGACAGTTTGAGAAGCAGGAAACAGGTAAAGTATATACTTCAGGATACAGCTGTAAATTAAGACATGAGCCACAAGGACGTCAGGAAGTATTTTTTTTTTTTCAATCTCAGAATGGTTGGGAAATTGAATGACCGCTACACATCGTTTTAAGAGCAGGTACGATAGGGCCCATGAGGCTAGGCGAGAATGATTCTTGCAAGCATCAAGTAGAGGCTGGGGGATAGGAGCTAAAATGTGTACGTACGTACGTACACACACACACACACACACACACACACACACACACAACCTGGTCAAGCACGTAAAGAAATTAGAGAAAGTGCAAAGGTTTGCGACAAGGTTAGTTCCACAACTCAGGGGTCTGTCCTATGAAGAAAGGTTGAGGGAAATAGGACTAACAACACTGGAGGAAAGAAGGGTCAGAGGAGACATGATAACGACATACAAAATAATGCGGTGAATCGACAAGGTAGACAGTGACAGGATGTTCCAGAGAGGGAACACAGAAACAAGGGGACACAACTGGAAGCTGAAGACTCAGATGAGTCAAAGGGATGTTAGGAAGCATTTCTTCATCCACAGAGTAGTCAGGAAGTGGAATAGTCTAGAGAAAGATATAGTGGAGGCAGGAACCATACATAGTTTTAAGACAAGGTATGATAAAGCTCATGGAGCAGGGAGAGAGGAGACCCAGTAGCGGACAGCGAAGAGGCGGGGCCAGGAGCTGAGTCTCGACCCCTGCAACCACAATTAGGTGAGTACACACACACACACACACTAACACATGCACGCTGAAGCTCATGGAGCAGGGAGTGGACCTAGTAACGACTAGCGAAAAGATGGGGCCAGGAGCTATGAATCGACCCCTGCAACCACAAATAGGTGAGTGCACACTCATACACATGTGCACACATGCGTACACACGTACACAAATGCGCACACAATGATAAAGTTGGTATTTTCTTCGGGTTGCTATGAACTGGTAATAATGTTGATGAATCCAGTAGTGGTGATGTTGACAAACCCAGTAGTGGTGATGTTGACAAACCCAGTAGTGGTGATGTTGACAAACCCAGTAGTGGTGATGTTGACAAACCCAGTAGTGGTGATGTTGACAAACCCAGTATTGCTCCAACTATCAACCTGGTCGATTGTCTGAAAAACCCCGAATTTGATTCCTTTGATGAAAAGAGTAAATTTGAAGAAGAGTGTTATACCTGGAGCCAAATTGCTTGATGAACTCGAAGCTGCCCTGCGGCCCATCGGGATCCTGGATGCTTTGCAGAGAAAAGGCAAACTTGGAGCCTCCATTGTTGCGCCCGGGGATCTGGATTTCCTGTAAAAGATAAAAAAAAAAAAACCTCAATGTCTGACCTAAGACACCATAGCTGAGCTTACCAAGAATGTATCATATTTATAAATGGCATACAATACCAAGATCACTGCAGGTGACACCAGCCCATCTCTACAGCTCACGTCTCTCCATTATATACATGTTTCTTTTTCACCCATATCTGTGAGAACAGTCACATGTCCCTGGTGGACGAAACGTCTTCTCAATAAAATGCCATAAACCCAATATTCTGTTTTATTAACTTATATGTAGGTATATTCTATTGATAAACAGACAGGGGTATCGTTTACAGCACAGTATCATTCTCTGAACATGAGTGGCATCCATCAAGGACACAGTGAACATTCAAGTTGATAATAAACCAAGTCTTCCAGTGGATCACTTGCAATAATATTTTCAAGAACAAATTTCAGTTCCTCCACTACGAAAAAAAAATGAGGAATTAAAAAACAGAAATGAAGTATATGACATATTCGAATAATTCAATGCAACGTATAGTTGAGGCTTGGGACTCACTATGTCAGTGGATTTTCCACCTTTCTTCTTTGTATTTGACTAAGGACAATATAAGGCTGGTAACTGGAACATTCAAAACAAGAGATGATTTTTTTCTAATTTATTTATACGTTTGATAATGTGCTGGTCCATGCTGTGTCGAGGCTGCTGGGATGGGGAGTGGGGGAAGGAGGCTGCGGGTAGAAGGAGGGGGATGTGCGGGAGTGAGGGTAAGAGTCGCAGGTGCTGCGGGAGGAAGTGCAAGAGACGCACGTGGAGCGGCAATAAAGGTGAGAGCTGTCAAGTGGTATCAGAGGGTAAGAGCCGCAGGGGAGGTGCGGAAAGAAGGGCAAGAGCAGCAGGGGATGTGCGGAAAGGAGGGTAAGAACCGCAGGTAGTGCCAGAGGGAGGGCTAGAGCCACAGGGAAGGTGCGAAAGGAGGGTAAGAGCTGTAGGTAAGGTGCGGAAAGGAGGATAAGAGCCGCAGGGGAGGTGCGGAAAGAAGGGTGAGAGCCGCAGGGGAGGTGCGGAAAAAAGGGTGAGAGCCGCAGGATGTGGCTCACCTTGGTTTTGGAAATCATCCATGGCCAACCACCTCTAATTACCAGTCAGTGCTGCACCTGGCACACACACGTCCCTCTACATTATAATACAAGACTACTCTAACTGATGCTGATGCCAGCTTCCACTCTTAATTAAACAAAATTGCATATATCTACGGTATGCTGCTACCCTAGTCTGAGAAAATATAGTATTAATAAAAGCTAAATGTGACAGAATTCAGAATTCGAGATTTGTTCTAGTCTTCCAGCCTGGCTCTGAGACCAGCCTTCCTTGTTGACTGCTTGGTCAACCAGGTGTTGCTGTTAGCGGTCCGCTGGCCCACATAGTTACCACAGCCTGATTGATTTGGAGGTAGTGGTCTAGTTTCCTTTTGAAAACTTCTACAATTGTTCCCGCATTATTTCTGATATCTACTGGCAGCAGTCTTGAACCACGGATGTTGACACGCCACTGCTCCTGTGGCGCCCTTGCTTTTCACTGTGTTTATTTTAAATTTCCTCCTATGTCTCTCACTCAATGAAGTTGTGGTACTTTCATCTGTCATATTCCATCACAAAGGATGGGTTGATCAGGTAGAATGGAGATGAGTCGGAGTTAGAGGGTGAGAGGATGAAGATAACAAGGGTCAGAGAGATGGTCAAAGGTTAGAGAAGAGGGAGAGAAGGAGAGAGAGAAGGGAGAGAGAGAGAGAGAGAGAGGGAAGAGGAGAGAGAGAGAGGAGAGGGATGAAGAGAGGGAGAGGGATGAAGAGAGGGAGAGAGAGAGATGAGAGAGAGAGGAGAAGAGAGAGAGAGAGAGAGAGAGAGAGAGAGAGAGAGAGAGAGGAGAGGAGAGAGAGAGAGAGAGAGAGAGAGAGGAGAGAGAGAGAAGAGAGAAGAGAGAGAGAGAAGAGAGAAGAGAGAGAGAGAGAGAGAGAGAGAGAGAGAGAGAGAGAGAGAGAGAGAGAGAGAGAGAGAGAGAGAGAGAGAGAGAGAGAGAGAGAGAGACACACACACACATCTATTATTTATTGGTTCTGTGGATTATTTTCCCAAGGCCTGGTCTGAGACCAGGCCTTGGGAAAATAGACCTCAGACCAGGCCTACTAAATTGGAAACGAAATATTTCAGGATTAAGAACTACTGCAGTGGTACTGAAGTACCCAGGTGGAAGCTTAGATAAGAGTAAAGTGGTACTGCAGCAGTGGTACTGTAGAAATAGTGCTGTAGCAGTGGTGATGAGGTAACCATTTCCATTTCTCACAGTTTTGCAATAATCACTGTAGTAACCTCCCCTCATATAACACTACATCACCCTCCCAGTAACTTTGTGTAAGTGGTATTTTACCAGTAATTCCATGGTAGCATTAATTGCACTCATGCTTCAGGGTCGTCAAGCCTACGGTGGTGAACATCTGGGACTGATTAACTCATTTTCTACTGCCTCCAGTTTCAACACCTTCGTATAATCTTTGTATTAAATGAAGAAAGCCAATGATGGGCGAAACGTCTTCAGAATAATGATGCCCAACTATTCCTTGCGTCTTATTTATCATCAATAATATACTCCCCATACTATTACCACTATAATAATTGTATTCTTCAATATCTGTATACAGTTTTTCCAAGTTTAGAATTTCCTCGATATATAAAGTGTTGACTCAGTATAAGCGGTGTAGAGTGTTATATCACGAGTAGAAAGGGATCTCTTACCCCCCTTTGTATACCTCAAGAAGAGTATGAGGGGTCTTTAGGTAATTCCCCTTGAAATGTGTGAGGGTTTTTTAGGTAATGCCCCTTGAAGAGTGTGAAGGGCTTTTAGGTAACTGTTCTTATGTTTAAAGGGTGGGTGCTGAAATACTCTTTGCTAGCTTATAACTTACCATTCAATCTCTCAGTCTACTTATTGTATCTCTGAATTTTAATGAAGGTTTTACCTATCACAACTTCTCGTTCTGAGGAAGGGTTCATCAAACGAAACGTTACACATAATAAATGCACGATTTACTGTCAAAGGGTGAGGCTCCTGGGAGAAGGATTTCTTACCCTCAAAGCACGGCCCTGGAGCTCCGTGTGTCTGCTGATCGCCTGGTCAACTAGGCTGTTCATGTTAGTGGCATGCAGACTACAGTAATTTCAACTCGACTGATCATTGATCAGGCACTTGTAGATTGAGGGTTAAGGTTCTTCATGGCTCCAGTATTTTCTGGTTAAATATATAAAATACCTTTCTAGCCAACGCTCCATATCCTTTAGTTAAAGGGAATTGACATTTCCAAAAATTTCAGCTTTTGACAGAATTCATACGATAGTGAAAGGTACTTTCTCCAAATATATAATTTAGCCTTTTTTAAACGAGCGCTAAATCCGTAGGGATTATACAGCGCCAGTGGGAAGAAGGCATTCAGGCTTAATTCTGGGAACTGGAGCAAATATCCAATACCCTAGATCAAGGGCCCCTCACCAGCATCAAGAAACATCCCTTGAGGGGAACCAGACCTTAAAAGTATCATTGGTTTGACAACAATGGCTTAACCAGGAGGACTGGCTTGTGGCCGGGCCGTGGAGCCGATGACCCAAATCGACAATATTTAAATGGGATATAATTCGGGAAAATCGTAACATGATTGGAAATATCTTGGGAAAACTGAGAATCTGGAGTTCTTGTGGTTCTGGTCATCCAACCAATCTACTTCCTTACAGTGTCAGTAGAGTAAAAACGTGAGACTGGCCAGGCACCACCGCCCTTGTTCCGGCAGGGTGTGTTAACCATTACTGTGCAGAAAGAGTAAGAGAAGTAGAGGGAGCAAGGAAGATGGGAGGGTGAGCATATTGCTGTATCCGATGGGTGAAGCGAGCGCGCAAACGCACGCACGCACACACACCTACCTACCTTCGCTACCCACTCAGCTAATACTAATAGTGATGCCAGAGAAAGACTGGTACACGCTAGGTGTCAAGGGTAATGCTACACATCCACTATGAGACCTGGTTACAGACCGGGTCGCGGGGGCGTTGACCCCCGAAACCCTCTCTCCAGATATACACACCACCTACTATATATATAATAACACGGGTTGGCCTACCTCACCCAGTTACACCATAATTTACACCTGGAAACACCAGAGCGACTTAAAAGGGTCATCATATGACCTGCGTCATACCCGTGACACTTCAAGGATTCTACTCTTCCTGCCCCCACCTATGGTCAGGCGGAATTTTCCAGACAAATATGGGAACAAGAAGACCAGGGAGTGGTTCCTTACCTACACCGTAAGAACAACCTGACGAGAGCAAGAGGAACGCCAGCCACCTGCAAAATACTGACAATGATAAGCAACTATAAGCAAAAGAAAAATATATATTTAAGGCTTTTTAATAGCCTTCAAAAAGAGAACACGACAGGTTCCACCAAATCAATCAACTGGGCTGTGGTACCAACAGCTTGGTTCTTCCTTTATTCACGGGAAGCACTAAACCCGTAAGAGTCATAGCGCCTGGTATAAGAATTTGATCCAAGGGGAGAAGTTTAAATTCCTTGGATCAAGAATGCGTCACGTCTGACGGTATCCCCTCGTCCCTTTAAAGGGAACAACCAGGTCTCTTGGGTAAGACTGGTTATTCAGCAAGTTGTCCTATAAAGACCAAGAATCAATAAAGGTGACGCGAGGAGCTATGTATCGGACCCCTACAAACACAACTAGGTGAGTTCATTCATGGGTCAAATGCATATAAACAACGAACACGAGTTTATTCAACAAGAACAACTTTAACTGTTCACCAACACCGGTTTTACACGCTATCTTTCTCACTCAGTTCCTAACTTTAATTTCTCAACGATTCCTGTAAACTTACATATAATAATACTATGTTAAATGAGGTTAGTCTACTGCACAAACGTACATTTAACCACAATTAAAAAAAAATGGCAGCGACACATCTGGCAATAGGGTGACTGAGCTAGACGAAGAAACACTCATATTTTCACGAATGTGATTTATGTTATTAGACATACAAAACACAGGTAAATCACAGTCACCCGGTGATAGCCTAGCGCGTCTGCTAGTCTACCCCCGCTAGGCTTTCACCATATTAAAAAATATATATCATCAGCAATGTGCTAAGCCTTAGGAAGGCAGAAGCAAGATTCAAGGCAGGTTTATTATTATTGCAATCAAAACTAAGCGCTAAACCCACAAGGGTCATAAGTAGGTTTATCCATCCAAGGGAAAAGGGAGGGATCGGGGTGCTTCTGATGCTTGAGAAGGGCTATTAATCCAAAGAATTAGAAATATCCTCTCCTTCCTCGAATCAAATCTAATTACCTCCCATTACCAGACTATATGACCCCCCGTGTTTAACGCTCCCCGTGAAAATAATAATAATAATAAAGATTTACCAATTTCACGAGGTAAAAACTTCGTAATGTAGGTTAACTGAATTTATTTCAGAGGTACCCAAGGCACGAAGAGAAGAAAAAGAAGAGAAAGAGAAGAAAAAAAGCGGAGAAAGAGGAAGTAGTTATGGTAGACGGAGATGGCTAGGAAGCGTTGCAGGTTGTGTGAAGTGAAGGTGCAGGAGTGAAGGAGAATGTAACCTAACTTTCACTACCCGCATCAAAACAAATTATTGGGACTGGTTAAATCCCTCCAGCTGTACTCCCTGGAACGAAGGCAACAATGATACATAGTATTATAATTTACACAGCGGAAGCAACAGTAAAAAATGAGAAATACCGAGAAGCAGGAGTGAAGAGCATTTAAAAATTAAATAATAATCATATAGAGCTAAATACTTTGCAACACCATCCATTCATAAGTGAAATTATCAATAGACTTATCAAGACAAAATTGCGTATTTCCCCAAATATTTCACCAGCTGGTATGTGGTCCCTACGTGGGACTGCGTGCCTCCAGCACCAACAACCTGACAGACCAAACCAGGAGGCCATGTCAGAGATACAGTTGCAGAGGCGATGATCCCGTTTCGAGCAACCTGTTTCGAAAGTTCTACTCCTGCGGCCCGGCCCTGGGCCAGGCCTCTGCTGATTGTCTGGTCGCCCAGGCTGTTGCTACTGGTGACCCGCCAGCCCACATATCCATCACAGTCTGGTTGATCTAGGCAGAGTTCTGGGACTAGAAAAACTCTCGGAACTCATCAAAGGAAATAGTGCAATTCCTAGTGCTTTCGTGAGAAATCACGAAAGTTCTTTACTCATCAGAAACTGAGCAACACAAGTATCAAGCAACTCTATCTCAAGGCTATAACAATCCCGACAAAATGATGAATTAGACAGGAGTGCAACATCTGGGCATTTATATTTGTAGACCTTTCGCCATCCGGTGGCTTTATCAATACAATACAGGGACATAAACAGAAGACTGTAGAAGAGGTAATCAGTCCCTCATCCTTGCAGTATTATAACAAGACGACAGTTGAAGATGAAACAATCAGTCCCTCTGCCTATGGTGCTCCTGCCTTTGATATACCTAGGCTGAGGGTCTCATTACCACCTCTTCTCCAGTCTTCTCCATGTCCTTGTACTGTATTGATAAAGCCACCAGATGGCGAAACATCTACAAACGAAGATACACAGATGTTGCACAGTTGTCTAATTTATCAATCCCTTTATTTTACTTAAACTTTCAAAAATAAAACAAATTCTCAAGGAAGCTAGGAATAAAACCCCAGAGTGGTTGGCCTCGCTGCCCCCTGAGCCAACACCACAGCCAAGAGGGCAAGAGCGGGCCACATTTACTCAACAACTACACTTTTCCTACTTCCTCAACCATCAATTATCCAACCTTATTTTCTTGTTTCACGTACGTGACTAAGAAGGAGAAGTTAACGTAAATATTCTCTAATAGATACATTTTTTTTTTTAAACTAGATTGGATACAACCAATGGGCGGCTTCCCAAATAATGAATTTTAAAGAGGAAGATAGGTATTCCATCACAAAGTGGTGTTTCAGTCACTACGCCATCCGAGTAAGGTAACCCCATTGCTTATATAAGCCAAGGCTCTTCCATTTCAATGGACGCACAACAAAGTGTACAGAACACATCGACTCCAGGCTGAGAGATTCTCAAAGTCCTTCTCATCTTGCACTGTTCTTCTCTGTATTGGCCTGTAGAAGCTACTGGCTGCTGCCGGCCAAACATTTCTACACTGCATAAGTTCTAATGCACTTAAATACGAGTACTGATCTGAAGCCAACCAGACGAGGCATTCACAATTTATTACATGGAAGTTAATATATTAGTCGCTTCCACAAAGATTGCAATTTGGCACCTACACAGCTCAAAACTAATTCGAACTTTCTACTAAGATACACCAGTTTTGAAAGTTTAAAGCCAATCACAAGAGGCGTTCCTTGTTATCGTACAAAGACTAAATATCCCAAAATACACCACCATTAGTTCGAAGCTGCTCTGATATTACGTTCTCAAGGTATCGGCATTGAAGGCTTCAAACTAATTGGCTTGAAGACTAGTAGTATTTAAATTTTCCAAATTTCTTCAATAAAATGGACAGTTTCGAACCTACACTGCTGAAAATTACTACAAAAACTCTAAGATACACCAGCGTTTAAAGTTTGAAACCAAACATAAAAAAAAGACATTCTCCACTTTTATTTTTATTTTATTTATTAACAAATCGGCCGATTCCCACCAGGGCAGGGTGGCCCGAAAAAGAAAAACTTTTATCATCATTCACTCCATCACTGTCTTGCCAGAGGGGTGATTTACACTACAGTTAAAAACTGCAACATTAACACCCCTCCTTCAGAGTGCAGACACTGTACTTACCATCTCCAGGACTCAAGTCCGGCCTGCCGGTTTCCCTGAATCCCTTCATAAATGTTACTTTGCTCACACTCCAACAGCACGTCAAGTATTAAAAACAATTTGTCTCCATTCACTCCTATCAAATACGCTCACGCATGCTTGCTGGAAATCCAAGCCCCTTGCACATAAAACCTCTTTTACCCCCTCCCTCCAGCCTTTCCTAGGCCGACCCCTACCCCGCCTTCCCTCCACTACAGATTTATACACTCTCGAAGTCATTCTGTCTCGTTCCATTCTCTCTACATGTCCGAACCACCTCAACAACCCCTCCTCAGCCCTCCTATTGCAAGGAAATCAATTTGTTCCATATAATAAAATTAACATATAAGAATTTTCACGACCTAAAATCAATCGATGTTTCATTAGGAAAGAAATCCAGCGCTAAAAGTTTGAACCCGATCAGTTATCGCCCAGTGTTCAACAATTCCAAGTTTATTAAGTGTTAGTAAGTTGGTAAATTTGCACCTACAGCCTAAACCCAAAGCAAGAAGGGGAAGGGGTTACCGCCCCTGAGCCCCGGTCCCAGACCAGGCTTCCTGATGGATCAAGGCCTGATCATAATTTGATAAGTATGCCTGGATCATTAAAGACAGAAGCCGTTCAGAGATTCATTCAAAGCTATTTCTCCTAAAAATATACCAAAAAAATTTAAAAATATAGCTGGTAAATTGACACCTATACACTAATAATTTATAAGGATAAAAATGTCAGGGATGTTAGGTGTCCCAAATAATCAGTCTTGAAATCTCTACAAGTCTACAATACTGTCAGCTTTATACGAAGCTTGTCCGGGACACACTGGACGCGTTTTGTTGGAGGCAAACCCAGATCAACCAGGCTATGATGTATATGTGGGGCAGCGGCACCATCAGAAACAGCCTGGCCCATGGCCGGGCTCTTTTCTGGAACTCAAAGGTATGCACAACTTTAAGAGTGGCTATGATAATATTCTGGAGACCAATATTCAGAAAAGCTGGTTACAGTAGTTAAAAGGGAGGTTCAGGAGCTATCTATCAACCTGTGTGAACACAACTAAACGAGTACAGGCTGTTAAGTGTGTGGAGAGGTGTGCGTGAGAGGCTGTCGTGAGTGTAGAGAGATGTGTGTGTAACAGACTGTGGGGTGTGTCGAGGTGAGGAACAATGGTGTTAGTGTGGGCCAGGAACAGGTTGACATGACACCCAGGGCTCACCAGCCATGCGTCAGCTGCTGACAACACACCTTATCACAAGGGGGTCTCCAACACTTATCTACGCCAGCCAACATTCCCTCTGTGACCATCGCTTAACAACACTCACCCAGGTGTCTCCACACATGCAACACTCACCACGGTGTGTTAATACAAGCAACACTCACCACAGTGTGTCAACACAACCAATAGCCTCCTAACCTATAAACTACTTTAACATCTAAGCTTCACAAGGGCGGTAGTAATCTGCCTGGAATACCTGGTTGATCAGGCCAGCCCCGGACCGCGGGGGGCAAAGACCCCTGAAATCGGCTTCAAGTAACAATACTTCCACCCCACGCCTCTTTCTTCCACTACTGCTACAACCACCACCACTCACTAACACCACCTGTTGCTGATACAGCTGCTTCTGCCACCTTCATCAACAGCACCACCTACTCTTGCTGTTGCCACCTGCACCACCTAATGTTGCTGTTGCCACCTGCACAGCAGCACCTCCTACTGTTGCCACCTGCACAGCAGCACCTCCTACTGTTGCCACCTGCCTCAACAGCACCACCTACTGTTGTTGTTGCCACCTGCATCAACAACACCACCTACTGTTTCTATTGCCACCTGCACAGCAGCACCACCTACTGTTGCTACCTGCCTCAACAGCACCACCTACTGTTGCTGTTGCCACCTGCACCAGCAGCACCGCCACCTGCCGCTGCTGTCACCTGACCAACACCTGCATTGTCGTGTGCACAAGAGTGATGATCGTTCATGATAAACAAGCAACAGTGGCAAAATCACCCGCCTGACTTCACCCCCGTCTGCCGACAATGGTAGTGCAGGCAGCAAGTGGTCATCTTGGCGCCTTGTTGCTGCTAGGGAAGGCGAGGAAGCGGTGAAGGAGTGCCACCCCACCCCCCTTCCCGATACTTCTGTCTACTTGGAACAAATGGAGGAGAGGAGGTGGAAGATGTGAGGGGAAGAGGGCGGTGATGGTGAGGGGAAGAGGGGGGTGATGGTGAGGGGAAGAGGGCGGTGATGGTGAGGGGAAGAGGGGGGTGATGGTGAGGGGAAGAGGGCGGTGATGGTGAGGGGAAGAGGGCGGTGATGGTGAGGGGAAGAGGGCGGTGATGGTGAGGGGAAGAGGGCGGTGATGGTGAGGGGAAGAGGGCGGTGATGGTGAGGGGAAGAGGGTGGTGGTGGTGGTGATGGTGAGGGGAAGAGGGTGGTGGTGGTGGTGATGGTGAGGGGAAGAGGGTGGTGGTGGTGGTGGTACTTAGAACATCAGTGTTGGATTAAGATAGGTATACTTTTGGAAAACAAGATCACCCGGGAGTGATAATGTCAGAAGATCTCACCTACAAGTACAACAATGTTGTTATTGCAAGGAATGCCAAGGCAATGATGACACTCTTCACGTCACTCCTGGATAGGTCGGATAGGCAGGCGAATTGCCGAGTTGGAAAATTTAGAACCTTCACAGCTTGTATAACCTCAGCCAAGCACCTAAATTGCTGGAAGTGCAGCCTTACAACTAAATTATCTTACAATTAAGATCTTAGTAGTAAAGATGTGGCAATGGTTCAAAGGACCATTTATGTCTAGAGTAGAGGTGTACTAGTGTGACTGGCGACCTGATTAGCTAATGCCCCAATCAGATCATTAATTAAACCCCTTAAGTCCCTCGAAGTGTACTCCTTAAAACATGGCAAGGCCTGAGTTCACGAGACCTGTATTTAGGGCAAGACCAATGTTGAGGAGAAGACCTACTGTATATTGAGAGGAATGCCTGTGTTCGAGTGGAATTCTGCAGTAAACAGAGCTCTGTGGGGAACAGCAGGACTTGTTTGGTAACTTAGCACAATGCTAGTCCTCATCGGTTATCACCTCAAAGGAACCGCCACCCTCGCTCTTCACCCTTGTAAATAACCTTATCCTAAAAGCAGAATAAATAAAATCATGCTTAGGGAAATTAGCCAGGGTCATCACCAGAGGCTGGCACGCACTTGTGCCTATCCACGGGTACTTCCTGACCTCCCTGACACACATTACGCCACATTTCAGAAGGCGACAGCCCAAGAAAGACTCGTGCTAAAAGCTGTGTTCTTACGATGGACTGAGTGCTGTTAGCACCAACTTCTTGACTGATCAAGCCACCCTAGCAGCCTGGGACCAGGCTGCTAGGGTGGTGCCTCCCCTAAAACCAACCAACAATAGATTACGTGAATACTATTTCCGAGGCTCCGGTCCAAACAAGGCATCCTGGTTGATGGCCTGATCATCTAGCCTAATGTGCTAGCCACACGCAGCCTAACGAAGGCACTACGGCCGGGCTGATTAGGAACTAATTTGAGAAAATTATCAGGTTCCCTCTCGAAGACAGCTAGGGATTTGTTGGTAATTCTCTTTATGCATGAGGTGTCGAAAAGTCTTGATCCATTTACACTTATTGCGTTATCTGGAAAAATAAACACAAATTCAGTATAATCGATCCTTTATTGACAACGTTTCGTCCACACAATGGGCTGAACAGTACTTGAGTATGTTAAGTAAAAGGACACAAATGCAACTAATGTGACATTTTATTGTGGCAACGTTTCGCTCCTGGAGAGCGAAACGTTGCCACAATAAAATGCCACATTAGTTGCATTTGTGTCCTTTTACTTAACATATTGTCGGTAATTCTACCAATATTAATACAGTACTTGAGTATTTATAGGATGGAGAGTCAGGTGGAGAATGTTGGGTAGGTTAGATTTGAGACGGACTTGTAATCTGTAGATCTGTTTGTGACTTGATAAAGCCCACTGTGTGGACGAAACGTTGTCAATAAAGGATAGCATTATATTGCATGTGTTTATTTTTCCAACGAGTCGGTATTTTATACCATTTATCTCCACTGCGTCACTGCTTTTCATTGTGGGTACCTTACACTGTCTGCCGAGCTTATTGCTCTAGTAAGGAGCACTTTCGGTGTGAAGATTTGGGATCAATCCCTAAAGAATTTTTAACGTGTGAATTATGGTGCAGTGTCAGTATCACCATACCTGCTCTCCAAACACCAGACAAGCCTGGTTCAGGGGAGGGCTGCGGGACTAGGAAAACTCTGAAAACCACTCAAAGGTATATGAGGTATAGGTAGGAGTGGAAGTGGTTGTGCCAGGCTGATAGTTGCTTAATGAGAGCCCTCTGGCTAGCTGGTTACAAGTGGAGGCTGCCTGGTCTCCCGTTACTCGCCACACCTAACCTAACCAAACCTTGTGTACCTTGACATTTCCTCCTCAGTTCCTCTCCGCCATCCTACACACCTCATTTAACAACTTATGAATAAAATGTAATGGTCATGAGTCTGTTGGGCCACAACAGCCTGGCTGACCAGGCTGACCTGGCCTCAGGAAAGGCGTAGAAAAAAAATCGAAACAGGTCACAAGGTAGGCAGATGGATTTTTGAGTTCCTAACACAAAGAACACAAAAAGTAGTAGTGAACAGGGCAAGATCCAGCATCAGCGAGGTCAAAAGCTCAGTGCCCCAAGGCACTGTCCTGGCACCTCTGCTGTTTCTCATCCTCATAGCAGACATAGATAAAAACACCCAGCACACTTTTGTATCATCATTTGCAGATGACACTAAAATAAGCATGAAAGTCACTACGGTAGAGGAAACTGAAAAATTACAGGAGGACATAAGCTGGGTCTTCCAATGGGCAGTGGAGAACAACATGACGTTCAATGGTGATAAGTTTCAGCTGCTTAGGTATGGAAAAAATGAAGAACTCAAAAGGAACACTATATACAAAACGCAAGAGGGTCACCACATAGAACGAAAGGAACACGTAAAGGACTTGGGAATAATTATGTCTGCTGATCTGTCGTTTAAAGACCATAACAAGACAAAGATCACAACAGCCAGGAAGATGACGGGGTGGGTATTGAGAACTTTCAAAACAAGGGAAATAATGCCGATGGTGACACTATTCAAATCGCTAGTGCTCCCTCACTTAGAATACTGCTCAGTGCTGACGGCCCCGTTCAGGGCAGGAGAAATAGCAGAGCTGGAACAAATCCAGAGATCGTTTACGGCTCACATTGAGCCATTGAAACATCTAAATTATTGGGAACGCCTTCAAGTCTTGAACATGTACTCATTGGAGCGGAGGAGAGAGAGATACATGATAATATATACATGGAAAGTACTTGAGGGACTGGTCCCAAATCTGCACACTGCCATAACAACATACTGGAGTGAGAGATATGGGAGAAAGTGTAAAATAAACCCAGTGAGGAGCAGGGGTGCGGTGGGGACAATACGGGAGCACTGTATTAACATCCGGGGTCCCAGACTATTCAACATCTTACCAGAAGATATCCGAAACACGGCTGGAACTAGTGTAGAAGCCTTCAAGAGGAAACTGGACAAATATCTTCACCAGGTGCCAGATCAACCAGGCTGTGATGGATATGTGGGGCAGCGGGCCTCCAGCAGCAACAGCCTGGTTGACCAGGCAAGCACCAGACGAGCCTGGCCCATGGCCGGGCTCAGAGAGTAGATACTCTCGAAACTCTTCAAAGGTATATCAAAGGTAAGTAAAGTTTAGAAGAAACTCAAATGTTACTACTACAAGTCCCCTTATTCTTGCAGCATAGAACGAAACGTCGTTCCACTACAAGTTTCTTCTGAATGTGTTTCCTTTATTACTGTCTGCAATATACCATTTGTATGGAGGCAGATACCCGTGGCAGAACCTGCACCACTTAATACTACATAACTGTTCTTACTACCACTACTCTGGGTAGCTTTAAACAGAGAAAGAACAGGAGGTAAAGCCAAACGATACACCTGGTATGAGTTGGTGGTCGCAGTAGTGCTGGTCGTAACGGTGACGGTCGTAGTGGAGGCGGTCGTAGTAGTAGTATTTACAGAACATATTAACTGCGTGGTACCAGTAGGTAACATAGTAAATAAGACACTTGTGTAACATTTGAGTATCTTTATTCTGGAAGAGTTTCCACCAGTCAGTGCCTTCTTCAGTCCACTACAGTGAAAGGTGAAAGATTAGCATCAGTTTGGGGTAATCAGTCCCTCTGCACTGGACTGAAGAAGCCAATGGCAGGCGAAACGTTTCCAGAATAAATATACCCAGATGTTACACAAGGGTAACATCAAACATGACAATAGTCTACTGTGTGGGCGAAACATCGTAAACAAAGGGTGTACATATCTACATATGAACGTCATTACCATAGCATGGGTGCCTCCTAGCACTACCTACCCAGGTTTACCTGCACTCTACCTGACGTCTAGTAGTAGCAGCTCTCGTCAACTGCTCCACTATTCTCATTATCTTCCCTACTTCACGCAATGTTATCTCTAATTATTATTATTATTACTGATCCAAGGACGGGAGAGCTACCATACCTTGGATCAAGCCCTCGGTTTCAGATAATTTATCAACAGGTTTACATTATCTTCTAGAGTACATTAGTTTTATTTTCTCGGGTGAGGCCTTAGTGCTACTTGATGTGGTTAGGTAAGAGGTGAGGGATGTAGGTGCTGGTTTAGGTAAGAGGTGAGGGACGCAGGTACTGGTTTAGGTAAGAGGTGAGGGATGTTAGGTACTGGTTTAGGTAAGAGGTGAAGAACGCAGGGACTGGTTTAGGTAAGGGACGCAGGTACTAGTCTTATTACTAATGTGTGTTTACTCATTTCATGTGCACATGCACGTCAAGTACAGCTGATCACCACCATGTCACGTGTACATGCACGTCAAGTACAGCTGATCACCACCATGTCACGTGTACATGCACGTCAAGTACAGCTGATCACCACCATGTCACGTGCACATGCACGTCAAGTACAGCTGATCACCACCATGTCATGTGCACATGCACGTCAAGTACAGCTGATCACCACCATGTCATGTGCACATGCACGTCAAGTACAGCTGATCACCACCATGTCATGTGCACATGCACGTCATGTACAGCTGATCACCACTACCACCATTTGTGATATATCTATGACTGTTTTTCGAGTTTTTGTACTCCATCATTACACCATCTGGAAAAACAGTCACAGATACAACACAAATGGTGGTAGTGGATGCAGTGGTGGTGCAAGCAATAAGTGAGTGCGTCACAAGTCGTGGTGATGTGGTGGTGGGAGGTGTTGGTGGTGATCCAGTTTTCTCTTTGAAACTTTTGCACAGGTTCCAACAATATTTCGATCTGCTGGTAGCAGTATGAATAATCATGGACCAGGGATAATGAAACAATGACCTCGTATTATGCCCATGGCGCTCCTGCTTTCACTGGCACTATTTAACACATCCTTCTATAGTTCTTAAATGCGTTGTTACGGTAGACAGACTTACATAAATTTGTTCGGGCAATATTTCTGATATGTTAGTACCAGGTCGAATAATAATCTAAGTCCAGGGATGTTAACACTATGTTCTATTAGTGTGTCCATGGCGCCCCTGCTTTTCACCGGGTGTATTTTACACTTTCTCCCGTATCTCTCATTCCAATATGATGTCATGGTAGTGAGCAGATCTGACATTATTGCATCTCTCACTTTTTCCCCACAGCACATTTACCTTTTTTACCTGGCATTCCCAGTAGTTTAAATGCTTTATTGGTTCTATTTGGGCTTTAAACACTCAGTATTTTTCTAGCTCTGTTCTGCATCTGTATTGCGCTGTCAACACTGAGCAGTAATCCATGCGAGAAAACACAAGTAATTTGAATAGAGTTACCAGTGCATTATCTCTTGGTTTGAAAGTTCTCATTATCCACCCTGTCATTTTCCTGGCCTTCACAGGATTTTATTTTCATGCTCTTTAAAAGATAGGTCGGCTGACATTATTATTATACCTAGGGCTTTCACGTGATCTTTCATGTATGTTCTTTGAACGGAGCTGTCAATACCAAACAATATTCTAAACGAGAGAGCACGAGTTACCATTGGCGTTATTTCTCTTATTTTGAAAGTTCTCATTATTCACCTTGTCATTTTTTCTGGGTTTCGAGTCATCTGTCTTACTGTTTCCTCTCGATGATTGGTCAGCTGACATTAATATACTTAAGTCTTTTATACTTTTCCTTCCTATTATGAAATGGTTCCGCATCCAGTGCTGGTTATTGTGGTGGTGGTTGACTGTAGTGATGGTTGATTGTGGAGGTGCTGGTTGATTGTGGTGGCAGTTTAGTGCGTCAGCCTCGTCCTTGTGGGGTGCATGTTTCTTGGAGTCTCCCCCTCCCCCCACACCATTGCACAACCACCCACTTACTCCACTTGTGAGCTCCATCCTCACTGCTAGAGGGTAAAAAAAAGTTTACATATTAATATGCAATTTAGACGTGAAATCCTTAAAAAGTATTAGTTGGCGGTGTTGCAGTGGGTGCGCCACCGCTAGAAGTGTTCACCATCGGGAAACACTTGGCATCAGCAGCTGGCCAATATGTCTCCACAAGCGTGACCAAGCTGCCTGGGAGACACATTAGTCCTTCACCAAACTAACCTCATGCCAACCAACACTTCTTTCAACAGGAATGATCGTCCAGTTGGTTTATGCACTACTTTTATGGTGGTATGTTCACTCACGCCATGACAGGTGCTGTTAAAAATCTAAATGTTTAAAGCCCATGTCGAAGATCATCAAGGCCGCGCTGTCATTTCTACACTATCCGAATAATTTCTGCAATATACCAGTGTATTTATATAGACTGTGTATCTGACAATGTACTTGACAGGTACTGTGTGTACAAGTGCACCTGACACACCAATGTACTTGATGTCTTTAATGGCACTCTCCTTATTAGTTCTTCACACTTCAAAGTTAACTTTCACAAGCACCTCAGCAATGGGTTCAAGTTCTGACCACCACGTACGTACACAAGACCTTCCAGTCACGGAGAAACTACGTGATAATTACAAAAAGGAATTGTTACGTATTTCTGAGTCACAAATCTCTATGTCTAATTATTATTACAAATAAAACACTATATAGTTTAAGCTGGTACCACTTTCCTCCAGTTGTCGCTTGATGTTTGGCTTGTGTCACGCCTTTCTTATTGTATCTTTTTGTTCTTTCTCGTTCATGTATCTCAAACTTCAACACTTGAATCACTTCATCTGCCTCCATACCTATCAATCAGCACCTGGTCATTCCTACTTGTCAACATTCAAGTTCTCAGCAGTTATTTTTCGTAGTTTTTAATATACGTGTCGTCCTCATTTCTTGAAGTTCACATATGCGTCACCATAACTGGCCTTAATTTGGGAAATTCTTCATGTACTCATGTACATGAAATTCCCTTGGAGAAATGGGGGGATGGTAATCGTGTGGAGCTGGTAGAATAACCGGGGGGAAAAGGAGGGGGCGTGGGGCCACGCCTCCCCCCTGTGGGACATTCATGCAGCAGGTATTTCCCCAGAATAAGCCAGAGGCCAGGCAACAGGGTGTGTGAGGTGGACGGGTCACCTCTCACCAAGGCCTCCGACTCTCACAATTTTAACACGGCACATTAATCTACGTTTGAAACTTCTGTAAAATAATAAGCACTGCACACTTGATCTTATTGTCTCTTTAACACGAACAATATTCTAAGTTTCATGTATGGTATTTATTAAGATACAACGATCAACTATAATACAGCACAAGAGTATAGCAAGTATTGTTAAGACATCTCTGGCAGTTCCCACAGCACCAAGGCCGGATTAGTCAAGCGACGTGGGGTTTTTCCGACCCACTGGCCAGCTGGCACACACTTTACTTCACTAGTCCATAAGGCGGAAATTAGCCTGATATCACTCGCTCTTGCCCCGGACCACTTCACTGCTCCCTATCACTTTTCTATACAAGGTCCAATCTTGCAGGGTACACTCGAAGTAACAATCCTTGCTCAACCGCCGCCACCACCACGTATCCTTTAACAACACAGCAACACTAGTATTGCTGAATACATGTTTCTTCAAAGTTCAGCACTCGAGGTTACAGGTGTTGATAGCTTGTAGGGCTATGTAGGTGTGGAACCACTGCACTAACATGATGCCTGAGTAATGTTAGGGGTTGAAGTAGGGTGGGAAGGTAATACTTCGTCAACAGGATATGAGTTTAGTGTTGAAGGGGCTATATAAGGTGTGGCATGAGGCAATATTGCCACATTAAGATGGCTGAGTTTAGAGAGAAGATAGGTAGGGAAAAGGGGAGGCAGGTAGCAGCAGGAGTGCTGAAGGTCGTCCCTTACCATCTTCAATTGTCCAATAAAACTAAACTACTTCATAGTAACTACAAACTACCCTGAGAAGTTGGGGGTTAATAGGGGAGATAAATTTATTGTCAGGAGTCATCATGCGAGTAGTGCGGCGGCAGTGGCTCACCGCAGCAAGCAAGCGGCGACACCGAGGAGTGGCAGGCAGAGACCTTCCCTCACCCTGGGGTGGCAGGAGGACCCCAAACACCTGCCACTGGCGCTATACCCAGCCCGGGTGGGTGCCAGTGGCCGGGCATGGGGTGCTCGCACCGAGCTGGACTCCTAATATCCATCTGCCAGAGCATCAGCAGGAGGAGAGAAGGTCCGCTCGCTCGGCCGAGCTACGGCGCACTGAAGCCCCCGTCTCTCAGCTTATATACTCTTATGGGCCGCGAGGCACCCCGCCCCCACCACAACACCAGCCACGTCACCCCACACCATACTGTTCTGTCCTCCACGAGTTAACATCCAAATTTCGACCTTAGCGGGGCGGTGCAGCGAGGCGTAAGCCCAGCACAGATGGCGTGCTTGTAACAGGAGGGGGCGGGGCGTGCTCAGCCTCCGGCAGCAGCAGTGGTTGCCACAACATAGGCGCAGGTGACGCTCAGGTATGTGGCGCACCCACCCATGTGACGGGGGAGCCCCCAACAACCAAGCGAGGGCACACACACACACACACACACACACACACACACACACACACACACACACACACACACACACACACACACACACACACACACACACACACACACACACACACACACACAAAAAAAAAAAAAAAACACACACACACACACACCACACACACACACACACACACACACACACACACACACACACACACACACACACACACACACACACACACCAAGTGGGGAAGGCGCCCTCCGCTACACTTTTTTTTAATAAATAAAATTGGACGCCTCACCAGTGTGTTGCTACCCTACTTACGTGATAATTATAGTCAACTGCAGGTTATCTGAAGACGATTTAGGGATGAAGGGGGTCAACGCCCCCGCGGCCCGGTCCCAGAATAGGCCCCTGGTTGATAGCCGGATGAACCAGGCTGTTGGTGTTAGTAGCATGTAGTCCAACGTATGCACCACAGCCCACCTAATCAGGTACTCACACTCAAAGAATTTATAAGAACATAAGTAAGGAGTAACACTGCAGTAGCCCTACTGGCCAATTAAACTCTTCAGGCAACTACAGATTTATTAGTAATTTACCTTACGCACGAAGGGAGAGTTTTGAAGAGCCTTGCTTCCTTACACTTACTGAGTTCTCTTAAGAATATTCATTGCACCCCCTGCTTATCCATTGAGGCATTTTGCACCGTCTGCCAAGCCTCTTGCTTCCGGGGGGATTGATTTCTGTGTGCAGATCTGGGTCCAATCCATTAAGAATTTGCTAGGTGTAAATTATGGTGCATCTTTCTCGCCTACACTCCAAGGAGTAAAGTTCGAGGGACTTCAAGCATTCCCAGTAATTTTTGTAATTTACTAAATTTATACTGCACTGAAGGCTATTTTGTATACTCTCCAGATCAGCAATTTCACCTGCCTTAAAATGAGCTGTTGTAAGAGTGCAGCAGAGTACTACATTCTAAAGTTGTAGTAAACAGAGTAAAGTCAAAGGCTGTTAATATGAAAGGCTCTGTCCCTTAAGGCACTGTATCCCCCTCCTCTGTTTCTCATTCTTATATCCGACATAAACAAGAACATAAATCTTAACACCGTATCATCTTTTGCAGACGATACCAGAATCTCCACGAGAGCAACGTCCATCACAGACACAATGAATCTTCAAGTGGGCTTTAGACAACAATATGATGTTCAATGATGATAAGTTTTAAATGCCTCCAGCAGCAACAGCCTGGTTGACCAGGCAAGCACCTAACGAGCCTGGCCTATGGCCGGGCTCCGAGCGTAGTGAAACTCTCGAAACTCTTCAAAGATATATCGAAGGTGCTCCACTATGGAAGAAATAAAGACCGAAATGAAGTACAACACAAACTCGAATTATACAATGGAGCCAAAGTTCCATGTGCGAGACTTGAGATCAATGATGTCAAGTAACTTATTCTCTCCAGATTGGAACACTGTTGTATACCAGCGGCTTCTTTCAAGGCACGAGAGACTGCAGAGCTAGAAAACGTACACAGAACCTTCAATGTTAGTATAAACTCAATAATGTATCTGAAAAACTGGGAATGCTTCAAGTTCCCCGAACTGTACTCCTTGTTATGTAGGATATACCTTTGATGAGTTTAGAGACTTCTATTCCCGGAGCCCGGCCTTGGGTCAGGCTCGCTGGTGCTTGCCTGGTCAACTAGGCTGCTGCTGTTGGCGGCCCATTGGTCCACATTTCCATCACAGCCTGATTAATCTGGCACCTGGTGAAGATACGTGTCCAGTTTCCTCTTGAAGACTTCTACACTTGTTCCAGCAGTGTTTTTTATATCTTCTAGTAAGATATTGAATAGTCTGGGGCCACTGATAATGATATAATATTCTATTATTGTGCCCATGGCGTCCCTGCTTTCACTGGGTTTATTTTGTACTTCCTCTTATATCTCTCGCTCTAGTATGTTATGGCAGTATGCAAGTTCGGAACTAGGCGTTCAAGTACTTTCCACGTACATATTATCATATATCTTTCTCCCCCGCTCCACTGATTGAATATTTAAATTCTTTATTAGTTCTATGCAGGTCGTAAGTGAACTCTGTATTTGTTCCAGTTCTAATATTTCTTCTGATCTCAACGGGGCCGTCAACACTGAACAATATTCCAAACGAGAGAGAGTACAAGCTATTTGAAAAGTATCACCATAGGCGAGTAAGGTACAAATGAAAAATCCTGGAAGGACTGCTCCCGAACCTGCATACCGAAATCACTCCGGAGGTATTTTTCACTTGGCAATGGTGCAGGGATGCTATTACGCTAAGACAGGTCCTCAGATCTTCAACACACTCCCTTTCAATATAAGAGTAATTGCCAATAAATCTCTGGTTGTCTTCAAATGGGAACTCGATAAGTTCCTCAAATCAGTTCCTGATCAGCCGGGCTGTGGTGCATACTCTGGACTTCGTGCGGCCAGCAATCAGGATGTCTGGTCTGGGACCGGGCCGCGAATTCGATAACCTCTGGAAGCGCCATAAGGTAAACGTACTGTAAGGTCACTGTGGAGACTTGCCGCATCCTTAATGGATGACACTCCCAAATTCTAGTAATGTCTTACCTTTGAAGAGTTTCGAGAGTATCTACTCTCTGAGCCCGGCCATGGGCCAAGCTCGTCTGGTGATTGCCTGGTCAACCAGGCTGTTGCTGCTGGAGGCCCGCTGCCCCACATATCCATCACAGCCTGGTTGATCTGGCACCCGATGAAGATACTTGTCCAGTTTCCTCTTGAAGGCTTCTACACTGGTTCCAGCGATGTTTCGGATATCTTCTGGTAAGATGTTGAATAGTCTGGGACCCCGGATGTCTCTTTCTACGTGGGACATTAAAATTAGAATTTGGGGCGATAGAAGGCAGGAGTCCGTGGAATGCGCAACACTAGATCAAAGATTACCTTCTGGGAAGGAGAGAAAGGATGATTGTTCGAGGTGTCAGATTGGGAAAATGTATAAAAGCGGGATTACTCAAGGATGAATATTTGGATGGCGTTCTACAGAGGAATAAGAGAGATAAAGAACAGAGTATGGGCGAGTGACCTGCATAGCCTTGGAGAACAGGAAAGTATTTGGCACGGTACCCCCATCGACTGGTGCATAATCTGGAACAACAGCCCAAGATTAACTTCAAAGTGCTCCAATGCGCCAAGGAAAACACAGGTTTTTTAACACATCATAGCCTAGGGGGTCATAACGAGAGTACACCTCAAGAGTTGACGCGCCATTTACAATATCAAATGTTTCTAAATTCAAACATCGCTACCTTTACAAATAACCATTATCTAATTACAACAAATTTTGCATACTTTTATAAACAGTTTCCAGCCACAATTACAAAGTGTGTTTATTGCTCCTACGTGTTTGTTGTATTAATTATAATTCTATACAAGTGTCTTGTGCTACATTCTAATAGGTGATGGGGCAAGACATAACGCATCAGGATGCAAGCGTTGCTTTTACCACGGATCTCTTCAGTTAGTTCCTGATCAGCCGGGTTGTGGTGCCTACTTTGGCCGGTGTGCTGCTAGCACCAACAGCCTGCTTGATTAGGCCATCTGGTGTGGGACCAGGCCACGGGGGTGATGACCCCAGGATCAGCCACAGCTAAACTACAAGTACGTAGCATGAAGTGTAAATGCCTAAAGTGTTTTTTTTTTCAACGCCCTTCCTTCATACACAGTATAAGGAGAAATAGCAACAACTCCCCAGCCGTCTTCAAAGAGGAACTTGACAAGTTTGTCAAGTTAGTTTTTTTGATCAGACCGGCTGTGGTGACTACCCTGAAGATAAGGACTGCTCCTTATTTCTGAAGGGATAAGTATTTTGACTGCGACGGTAAACCTGTGGCCAAGAATAATTTCACCGGAAAGAGTGGGAGAGGCTCGACTCTCCGCCCGTTAATCCGGCGACACACTTTCCGTAGCCAGACTTCCCACATTCTCAACCCTGTTAAGCAAAGCTCTGAGAAACATTCGGAAAGGACACAAGGGTGGTTAAACTTGAACCTAAATAAGTGCCAGAACATAAAATTGGAAAAAAGAGAGAGAAATCAGAAAAGTAATGGAGTAGAGGTTGGGAACCAAGAAACTACCAGTATCGTGTACACGTCTAGGGAGAGAACACCACACGAAATATTACCGCAGGTGGTACACGAATGGTGTACAATACCGACAAGATAAAGAATCAGACACATCTAGATATCTTTAATTGTAGATGGTGAAACGTCTACATATACACTCAGATGTTGCACACGTGTCTAATTCTTCAGTATCGCACATGTTTATCATCCTAAGCAAAAGTAGAAACTTTCAAACGAAAATCTGATCAGGCATCTTGCAATGGTGAGCCTGCGGGCCGCTAGCAGCAAGAGCCTGGTTGATCAGATAGTCAACAAGGAAGCCTGTATCAGACCAGGCTGTGGTAGTGAAAGAGCCCTTGAAAACTGTCACAGGCATGTCATACTCTGACAGTCACTCACACTTGCACCAGGCACTCACACTTGCACTAGGCACTCACACTTGCACTAGGCACTCACACTTGCACCAGGCACTCACACTTGCACTAGGCACTCACACTTGCACCAGGCACTCACACTTGCACCAGTCATACATGCAGTCACTTATACTTGCACCAGTCATACATGCAGTCACTTATACTTGCACCAGTCATACATGCAGTCACTTATACTTGCACCAGTCACTATAACAGAAAGCTAGACAGTCTCATTCGCTGGCTTGGGTTCAACTTTCAGTTTCTAGTTGCAGGTCCGGGAGAGATGGAGGGAAGGGGGGAGGGAGAGATGGAGTGAAAGAGGTAAGGAGGGAGGAGAGGTCGCGTGCAGCCCACTCTCTTGCTACAGTGGCATGAGGCTGACTGGAGAAGGGAGGGAGGGAGGGACGGGTAAAAGGATGTTAGATCTCGTAGAATAATTTTTGTTTAGATTCCCAGTCATCGCCCCCGGGGCCCGGACCCAGATCAAGCCTCCCAGTTAGTAACATGATCAAGTCGGACCGAAACGTCGTCATAAGCTCCTCTCTTCTATGTGCGGGTTATTTGTGTATGATCTGTCAGGCTGTTCATAGTCTATATTTAATCAATTATAAATTTGTTATTAGTCCCGAGAATCATATCCCCCCACGGCCCGGTCCAACACCAGACCAATCAAAATGGAAAGGAAATACAGCATTACAGACACTATTAAGAAACACAGCAAAGAAGTACATAGCGAATGAAAACAAGAGGCCCCCAAGATATATTTTACTTACATGTGACCGATTTCATGCGATCTCTCGAAGTACGGTCTAAGGTCATAACTTCACTGTTGAGTGCCTAGTCAATCAGCCTGTTGCTGCCACCTTCCCGCAGGCCTACCCTCCTGTTTCATATACGGTGGAACCTCGGTGTTCGAACGTACCGGACCTCAAACAAACCGGAGTCCGGATAATTTTGTTCGGAAAAAATTGACCCGGTCTTTGAACGTTTTTCTGGAGTCCGAAAGTGCTGACTTGTTTAAAATTCTGTTGTAAAATATTTTTACAGGAAAGTCCTGTGACCTGACCTTTGTGAAGTGACTTCTGACACTGACCTAACTCTTAAGAGACTTTTGGAAGAGTCAGTTCAACATCCTCCAGAGAGAGAGAGAGTGAGTGAGTGTGTGTGTGTGTGAGAGAGAGAGAGAGAGAGAGAGAGAGAGAGAGAGAGAGAGAGAGAGAGAGAGAGAGAGAGAGAGAGAGAGAGAGAGAGAGAGAGGGAGAGAGAGGGAGAGAGAGGGAGAGGGAGGAGAGAGGGAGGGAGGGAGGGAGGGAGGGAGGGAGGGAGGAGGGAGGGAGGAGAGGCTGATAATTAAAGCCTAGGAAATACTGTTTCGGACATGGAACTTTTCACAGTTCGACCACCACCTAGGAACCAATTAAGTTCAAACACCGGGTTCAACTGTATATTGTACCTCTACTTTCCGTAGGATGTTTTACACCTAACGAACTGCCCGCTCTTATTACATCTGGAACAAATCATCTTATATTTTTTATATGTGAAATTCTTGTATATCTTTCTCGCCTGCGCTCCAGGGAGTACATCAAAGGGGGATTTTAGAGTTCCCAATAATTTACATGTTTAAACTAACGCACTGAAAGTTCTCTGTACAAGCATGCCTCTAATAATATCGTTAATGACTTGATTGGTGGTGAGTAGTGTTAGTGGTGGTTGTACGTGAGTGGTATACAATACCGACAAGACTAATGTACAACATCTGGGTATCTTTATGTGCACACGGAGGGACTGATTATCTCAATTTTTTTGTATATAGGTCTACAGTCTTCCCATTATGTCCTTGAATTTGTGTTGATGAAGCCACTGGACGGTGACACGTAATAAAGATACCCAGATGTCGCACATGCGTCTAATTCAGTGTTAGTGGTGAGTAGTAGTGGTGGTGATAGTAGTGGTGTGGTAGTAGTAGCAGTAGTAGTATTGTTGTTGTTGGTGGTGGTAGAGGGTTATGGGTGCTGATGGCGACATACTTAAGAGCACATGATCAACCACTACAACTCAGCTGGTCAGCCCTGCACCTCCTGAACAAACTTGTCTAGTCCCCTCTTTAAAGACTTTCTATTTTTGTTCCCACATGTTTGCTCCAGGACCTTCATGCATTTTCCAAATGGAGAAGGAGAGGGAATAACCTGTCAGCATAAAATAGCATGAATACAAAATTACATGTGTGTAAAATAGCATGAATCTAATATATCATTGATGTATAATAGCAATAATGTATAATCTACAGCATCATGGATCTAAAACAGTATAAGTGTACACGAACATGGATCCAAAGCAGAATGAGAGTAGAGAAGTGCTACTTTGACCATACTAGGGGTGTCCAACACGCCCCTCCACTTCACTCCTGTGTTCTCTCTGCCTCGGACTATTTAGAATTGTTTATCTAATCAGCTAGCACTCATGAATTACTAGACCAGTAGTATATGGTGTAATATCTGATATATCTTTGATGAGTTAGGAGAGTTTTCTACTCCCAGAGCCCGGCCCTGAGTCAGGCTTGACTGGTGCTTGCCTGGTCAACCAGGCTGTTGCTGCTGGCGGCCCGCTGGCCCACATATCCATCACAGCCTGGTTGACCTCACCTTCAAGGACCATAAACGTCTCAATATCATAACCGCAAGGAAAATTATAGGTTAGATAACTAGAACCCTCAAAGCAAGAAATACCAAGCCAATGATGATACTCTTCGTCACTTGTCCTCGCTAGTGTGAAGTACAGCTCCGGGACACACATCACACTTTCCAAGCAACCTCCAGGTTACCTGATGGTTACTTGGAGAAGCTTCCTGGGGGTCATCGCCCCCCGCGACCCAGTTCTAGACCAGGTAAAACCTTAATATGTGCCCAATTCACACGAATATTATCAAGTACTTTTGCAGTTAGGCAACGTAAAGGCAACGTACTACAAAAGTGACTACATGAACCTACTAGACGTACTGGACGCAAACACAATACACAGTTTCAGCAGTAGTTATGATCGGTCCCTGAAAGTCGCCAGAATTAAATTTAAACCTGTCAAGAGTTGCAGAGGCGGAGCCAGGAGCTGTGACTCGACCTCTGCAAAGACAACTAGGTAATCATACTAGCGTGCGGCCGGCAGTAACAGTTTGGTCGATCATACCCTGATCCACCATGAGACCTGGTCTCAGACCGAGCCGCGGGGGCGTTGACCCCCGAAACCCTCTCCAGGTAAACAGAACAACAAACTACGAAACAAAAGAAGACAAGAATTATTATGTATAATCACGAGGAAGCCCAAAAAGTTACTGCTAGTGGTCCGTTAGTCACATAGCCATCACAGCTTGACTGATGTGTAACTTGGCCAAGGTACTGGTCCAGTTCCATCTCCCTTCAGCAAGGACACAATATTAGAGATCTTTTGGTTCCTGATGGCTTTTGTGTTCAGCTTTCATTTTTAAATAGATGCTTTATAATTCTCTAAGCTACGTTTCTTTTTCTTTCTCGAGAAAGTGAGGAAGTCTTGAGATCTGCGACACAGTCTCCATCTAAAGAACCCACATCTTTCTTTTTTTTTTAACCTATGGTGTAGGTATGTCTGTCCCATCATTTCACTCCCGCAAACACAAATCAGCAAGCATATTACGCAAAATATTATACTAAATGGTTATAACTATGACCATAATTTTTAAAGGGGTAGATCGGTAAGCCAGCGGAAGGCCTCGATCAGATGACCAGAAGCTCCATCATCTAAAACCCGAGTCAGGAAACATTTACCCTGTTTCAAGACGAACCTTACCTAACCTAGTCTAAGCCCTCCCCCCCCACCCCATTCCCACTATACACCCTTATCTTCACGAGTAGAGAGGATAAGCTGTTGTGGTGTGAGCATAGTTGCTGTGGTGTGAGTAAAGTTGTGGTGTGAGCATAGTTACTGTAGTGTGACCACAAGTGAGAAATTAAAGGGAGAAGGTAGAGAGTCAGGTGGTAGTGAGCACAAGAGAAGAGACCAGGGCAGGAGACAACAACAGGTGACAGGTAGGCCGGCCGGGCACTCCCCGTTACTTGATCTCCTATCACGCAACGGGGTTGGCCCACTCCTACCACTACCGGTCCACTCCTACCACCAGCGGTCCACTCCTACCACCAGCGGTCCACTCCTAAAACCAGCGGTCCACTCCTACCACCAGCAGCCCACTCCTACCACCACAGGCCCACAGCTACCACGACCAGCCAATACCAACCATAAACACTTAAGACTAGTTCATGACAGCGGTTGATGAGTTGACACAGGTCCTAGTCCAACTCTCCTGCAAAGTCCTGATCAGCGGGAAGTGTGATGCCTAAGTGGGCCTGCGGGTTTCTAACACAAACAGCTGGTTGAGTAGAATGTCAACAAGGAAGTCTGGCCTAAGGCCGGGCTGTGAGACAGAACCAGGTACTCTGCCAATATCCTCTCTCACACCCTGCACATATAACACCCGTCTGCATCAGAATAAAGACTCGGCAGGTTAAATAGTCTTGGGCCAGGGATGTTGATACACTTCTTATAATGTGCCCATGGCTGGTTTCAGACCGAGCCGCGGGGGCGTTGACCCCCGAAACCCTCTCCAGGTATACTCCAGGTATGGCGCCCCTGCTTTTCACTGGGTTTATTTTACACTTTCTCGTATATCTCTCACTCCACTATGTTGCTAGGATTCCATCTACGGGTTATACCAATTACAATAATACTACATAACACCGACAAATGGAGAATTAGACATGTGCAACATGTGGATATACAGATATTGCACATATGTTCATTTCTATAGGAAAGACCCCTGCTTTTCCGTGAATATATTCTACGATTCCTCACCATCTCTCTCACCTCAATCTCCAATAAGATGCTTTAATATGGAGATTAGGAACCTGACCGAGTATATTCCATATACAGATTAAGAATTTAGCTAGTTATAATAGACTTTAATGCTTCTTGGAATGAGCGTGCCTCGGGCAGGGTCTTGAAGCCTCTCCATTAAAGAATGATCACGTAGCATAGTTCTGCGACAACACACCCTCCTGCTGTCTTACATCACAAAAACACAAGCTTCTCCCTTTCAGTGGTCTTTAGCGGGTATCTAATACCATCATCACTACTGGTAATAAACCATCTCAAGGACCTCTTATTGAGGTTCTTGAAAACTTCCGCAATTCGCCAGCCGGGTAAGAGGTGCCAAGTCATAAGATTGATGTGCTCCTCCGGAGAGAAGTGTGCCCAGTGATATTCATCCTATATCTTTGTCTTCCCTTGATGTCACATTAGATTCAGTGCGAAGTGCCAGATCAACCTGATGTGATGGCTATGTTGGCCAGCGAACCGTCAACAGCAACAGCCTGGTTGAACACTCAATCAGGAGAACAGCCTGGACCCAGGCCGAGCTGCGAGGATAGAAAATATCTTGAAACCGGTCACAGGTATATCACAGGTGTCTGTCCATGCGACCCTGTCCCAGACAGGGTCGCAGGGACAGTGACCTGCGAAATAATCAACAGGTAGTCTACACTTCGTGTTTGACCCACTGAACTTCAAGAGTCATTTATTTGACCATTTCTACAACCTGTCTTCCCGTAGTGGTCACCTAGGCAAGGTTGTGTGTCCTCTTACCTTCCTGTTATTAACAGGTCAGTGTCCACAGACAAAAGGAACCATAGAGTACGGTTTGAGGTACCATGAAGTACAGTTTGAGGGACCATGAAGTACAGTTTGAGGGACCATGAAGTACAGTTTGAGGGACCATGAAGTACAGTTTGAGGGACCATGAAGTACAGTTTGAGGGACCATGAAGTACAGTTTGAGGGACCATGAAGTACAGTTTGAGGGACCATGAAGTACAGTTTGAGGGACCATGAAGTACATTTGAGGGACCATGAAGTACAGTTTGAGGGACCATGAAGTACAGTTTGAGGACCATGAAGTACAGTTTGAGGACCATGAAGTACAGTTTGAGGTACCATGAAGTACAGTTTGAGGTACCATGAAGTACAGTTTGAGGGACCATGAAGTACAGTTTGAGGGACCATGAAGTACAGTTTGAGGGACCATGAAGTACAGTTTGAGGGACCATGAAGTACAGTTTGAGGGACCATGAAGTACAGTTTGAGGGCCATGAAGTACAGTTTGAGGGACCATGAAGTACAGTTTGAGGTACCATGAAGTACAGTTTGAGGGACCATGAAGTACAGTTTGAGGACCATGAAGTACAGTTTGAGGGACCATGAAGTACAGTTTGAGGGACCATGAAGTACAGTTTGAGGGACCATGAAGTACAGTTTGAGGTACCATGGAGTATAGTTTGAGGTACCATGAAGTACAGTTTGAGGGACCATGAAGTACAGTTTGAGGGACCATGAAGTACAGTTTGAGGGACCATGAAGTACAGTTTGAGGTACCATGAAGTACAGTTTGAGGGACCATGAAGTACAGTTTGAGGTACCATGAAGTACAGTTTGAGGGACCATGAAGTACAGTTTGAGGGACCATGAAGTACAGTTTGAGGGACCATGAAGTACAGTTTGAGGTACCATGGAGTATAGTTTGAGGTACCATGAAGTACAGTTTGAGGGACCATGAAGTACAGTTTGAGGGACCATGAAGTACAGTTTGAGGGACCATGAAGTACAGTTTGAGGTACCATGGAGTATAGTTTGAGGTACCATGAAGTACGGTTTGAGGGACCATGGAGTACAGTTTGAGGTACTTCAAGAGTTACCAATAATTCAGGTACCTGACTGAATTGACACGAGCAGTGATGGTTCTGTGCGCGTTCTCCGGTTTTGCAATTGCACCTACGTTGAAGGGAGGTGGTTAGTATGCAGCAATATTGCAGCCAAGTGAGAACAAGCAACATTAGCATTATCACTGGCTTACCATCTCTTGAAATTTCTAGTTATCCACCCTGCCATTTTCCTGCGTTTGTGATAACATATTTTGATTCATAAGTGTCAGATCTCACACTGAAGGATCAGCCGAACTGTGGTGTATACGTTGGAGTGGGTGCATCTAGCACCAACAGCCTGGTTGATCAGGCTGTCAATAAGGAGACATGGTGAATATGATAATGGTATACAATACCGATAGGTTGATAAGGACTATGAAGCAAAACTCTTCACCAGAGTGAGGGACTGACCACCTCATAACTACGTCTACTGCTTCTGCTGCCTCCCCTGTACTCGACTGAAGAAGCCTACTGTGTAGGTGAAATGTTTCGGAATAAAGTTACCTAACTGTTGCACATGTGTCTTACTTATCAAGGAGACATGGTATTGGTCACGAAGAAAACACAGTGGGAAAAGGGGTATTCAAGGGCCCTGAAGTTAGGTTTGAGGCTCGAGAACTGTGTATCCAGCAGAGAAATTACCAACACACATCCTAGTTGTCTTCAAGTTGGTTAGGTTAGGAAAGTTTTGTCAGGAAAGAGGACAAGTGTTTCCTGACGCGGGTCTTAGTCATATAATGACCCTCCGCTGGAGCTTTTGGTCATCTGACCGAGGCCTTCCACTGGCTTACCCCTCCACCCCATTAAAAATTATGGTTAATCAAGCTGGAACTAATTAAGCTCCTCGAGTCAAATCATTATCAGTCAGACATGGATGATATACAATACCAACAACACATGTGCAACATCTGGGTATCTTTATATGTAGACGTTACGCCATCCAGTGGCTTTATCAATACAAATTCAAGGACATAACGGGAAGACTGTAGACACCCAGATGTTGCACATGTCTTATTCTTCATTATCAGTCGGGTTGTGGCGCCTACATTGGACTGCGTTTTTCAGAGCGAACTGACTTACAGATCAGGCCATCGACCAGGAGCGATGACCCCCGAATTCTACAACATGAAAGAACATGTTAGATCCTAGTGTAGAGTGACTGTAGACGTTTTGTGATCTGAGGCGCTGTTAAGTTGTGAGCATAGGAATTCAGCATGGGATTCAGGGACAATAATTAGCACAACATGAGTTTCCAGGTGGGAAGCACAGTGGGTGCACTTTTGAAAAGTCGGGTGAGGATGTTACGACTCACTGGGTTATGATGCAGGATGTTACGACTCACTGGGTTATGATGCAGGATGTTACGACTCACTGGGTTATGATGCAGGATGTTACGACTCACTGGGTTATGATGCAGGATGTTACGACTCACTGGGTTATGAGGTAGAGATGTTACGACTCACTGGGTTATGAGGTAGAGATGTTACGACTCACTGGGTTATGAGGTAGAGATGTTACGACTCACTGGGTCATCACCGCCAGAGAGCAAGTGCCAATGAACTTTTTTCTAACCAGTACCACTTTTTGTTCTCAACAATGACTGGAACTTGCAGGAAGTTCTGTGGCAGTTTCTACCTATTGAGTATCGTTCCTTTTTCAACCTGAAACTTTTCCTCTGAATGGGATGAACTTGGGAGTATGTTCCTAGTGCCCTGAATTTACCATCTAGAGCTAGATTATCTAGAATCGCTGGTTAATATTCGTGTTGGAGTTGATATCGCCAATTGCTTATCAGCTATATGGGCTAAGATACACTAACTTTAAAAGCGAATAGTCATCAAAGGATGAAAGCCTCTTCTAAACTCACCCATCGGAGCAAAATCTAATACACGTTTATAGTTGACATTTAATGTTGAAGACACCATGGCGGCGATTTGTGTTTGAATGCTCGGAAGTGGGCACCCTGACAACGATTTGTGTTTGAATGCTCGGAAGTGGGCACCCTGACAACGATTTGTGTTTGAATGCTCGGAAGTGGGCACCCTGACAACGATTTGTGTTTCAATGCTCGGAAGTGGGCACCCTGACAACGATTTGTGTTTCAATGCTCGGAAGTGGGCACCCTGACAACGATTTGTGTTTGAATGCTCGGAAGTGGACACCCTGACAACGATTTGTGTTTCAATGCTCGGAAGTGGACACCCTGACAACGATTTGTGTTTCAATGCTCGGAAGTGGACACCCTGACAACGATTTGTGTTTCAATGCTCGGAAGTGGACACCCTGACAACTATTTGTGTTTCAATGCTCGGAAGTGGCGTCTGTGCAGGTGTGAACGTAGATTAGTTTGTGATCTGAATTTAATGTAATACCGTTATGCTCTCTACCAGATTAGCGTTAATTTGTGAACACAGTATAAGGTCTATTTTCCAACCTAGTAGGTTCTGTTATTTCCTCGATTAAGGTGTTTCTGTATCTTCATAGTTCAAGAATATGAGGCTGCCTTTACTGCCTCCTGGATTTTTATCACATAGATGGCAGCTCCAGACGCAGATGAGCCACGATTGACGTTAGTAAATGCCCTGTAAGTCTCAGCTAAATAGCAACATGTTTTTTTTTTTCAAGGACCCCAATGGAAATGTCACTTTTTTTTTTTTTTTTTTTTTGGGGGGTTATCCTAGGTAATTTACACAAAGTATGATAATCGTACTTATGCGTACCTGTGCCTAAATAAACTTATTTATTAATAGTATACACAGATTCAGGAGTAGATATGATCGGGCATTATAAATCAGGAATCAATCTAATAATAACCGGTAAGAGTCAAGAGGTTAGGACCCGAGATATGAATCAACTCCTACAAATACATCCAAGTTGAATACAGTGAGGAAGGGGGGGGGGAAGAAAATAATAAAATTTGCTACACTCCTCCATTTAAGGAGTCACAAATTGACGTAACAGTCACGATCATCTGGAGTTGAATTTATAAAGGTTTAGTCAGTGTTCAACTTTTACTAATTGCTCTTTACAATATTGAGAATTTTCACTTGGTAATTCGTATACAAGAACAGTGAATTAATTTTAGTTTTCAATTGTTGTTACCAGCAATTGGAATGACATCGTTTGTGGTGTTAAGCAGCGTGCAACTGAGAGCCATTAGCGTACAGACTCCACCGGATAACCGTAGTGACGCGAACACAGTTTGCCCCTTCACTCTCAACTTAATGGGCACATAAGTTCCCCAGTCTTCTAATAACATGTTTAGTTTTCCACTATAATCTACCTTGTCCATAATTACTATCGCATTTGCTTTGTTTCGTAAAGTGAAGTCTAAGATCTTTCCTTAACTCATGGTATAACTTAACAAATCTTTGATGACCATTGTTGTTGTAGAGGTGTGAGCTTTCCTGTTATTAGAAGACGGGGGAACTTACGTACAAGTTAAAGCAGTGTGAGCAACTGGTACACTCGTAGGAGCTAAATCTCGCTTTTCAGAAACTCCCAACAATGGTGTTTGAAGAATTAGACCCATGTGCAACCATCTGCGTGTCTTTATTGTGAACGTTTCGCCATCCAGTGGCTTTATCAATACAAATTCAAGGACATAATGGGAAGACTGTAGAACAATATACAAAAGATGAGGTAATCAGTCCCTCAGCCCTGGAGTTGGGATCAAACAAACCTACCTCCTCCCCCCAAAAAAAAAAAAAACTCGAAAATTTTATCTTATGCATTAATGGATTATTATTACTACACATTTTGGCGGAGTTAGCATAACAACTTCCAGTTTGGTGGCGTAGCTGCTCTATACGCCAAGAACGCAAGTTCTGCCTTAAAGGCAACACAAAGTCCTTAAAGGCAACACAAAGTCCTTAAAGGCAACACAAAGTCCTTAAAGGCAACACAAAGTCCTTAAAGGCAACACAAAGTCCTTAAAGGCAAAACACACAAAATACACAGGTGTAGTAATTCCAGCATGAAGAGTGTAACTATAAAGCGTGGTCATCTTTAAAGATATTATTGAGCTTTACCTCCCAGGAACAAATATATCCACGGAGAAGTGCTAAATATGTTTACTTAGTAGGTCCAGACGCAACACTACTTGCACCACAAGACTAACCAAGAGAAAACACATTCAATACGAATGATTTCTTCATGAACGAGACTCAAAAACTTGGTCAACATTTCCAAAATAACGCTACCTGACAGTATGCCCAAGCATTCTGCCCCAGGCTCCCCTCAAGGAAGTTCCTTGAGGGGCTCTTGATCTAGGGAATTGATCTGTGTTCCAGTTCCCTGAATTAAGCCTGAATGCCTTCCACCCCCCACCACCACAGGCGCTGTATAATCCCTACGGGTTCAGCGCTCCCCCATGATAATATTAATCTGCCCCAGGCTCAGACTCGTGGAACACCCTTGTTCATCAAGAACTGCAGAGAAACAACTATCAGGTATCTTAAATATTATACATATACAAATCTATTTCTTTTCTGCAGCATACAATAATGTATTTTACATATAATAAGAATATGCGGTGCATGTCGGAAGCTTATACACAGGGGTTACCCCACACCCACTAAAATCAAGATATATAGTCCCGCTTGACACAGGTGGCAGCACAAACAACATTCATTGCCACTAACCTACACATTACCATACACCCCAGTCAATCAAGTGCATCCATTCACCAGCCACTAACAGACACCTTACTATACCTCCCCCACCCACTAACATACACCCAGCCACTAAGCTACCAGAATGATGGGCTGGGGAAAGGCTGAGGGAAAGTGGGGATATTAGTGCTGGCACTGGCAGGAGTGTTGACAGTTGACCACATTCACCTCACCTCACTGTCCCATACTCATTCCCGTGTGATTGCCATGAATCAGAGATATTTTAATAAGAGGGCAGGAAGGAGAACTGGACCTCCAACGGTCATTATCATAACCACGTAGTATTCTATACAGTGGGAGTGCCAACAGACAGTCAGCTAAGTGGTACAGTCTATTTATCAGGCTATCAACCACAAGAAGCCAGGTCTGGGACCGAGTTGTGGAGGCGGTAACGCTCGGAAAGTGCTCCATCGGAAGTTTGCAAACTACCCCGTACATCCCAAATACAAATCAATGAGTACAAATCGGGGAGTACAAATCGAAACGCACAGACAGCATTACCACTCAACAGGTAATCATGGGTGAGATGAGTTTACCCAAATTTCAGTGTTTATTAAAATGAAGATTTAAAACTTTTGTTTTTAAATATTGTCTTTCTGCCATTTTCCCAAAGTTAAAGTATAAACTAGTTTTTAAGAGCTGGAAAGAGGTCACAGGTATGTCTCCACAGGATATTTAAAAGGCGTCTCCATAGGGCAATTAAAGCCCATGACAGCTTTTTAATATAAAATTCCGAGTCCGGGCCTGGAAGAGGTAGCCTGGGTTGGTTCAACGTCAACTGGAGGTCATGGATACAGTATTATTATTCTCACTACGAGAGCTGTAGAGTCCCTAGTAGTGTTCTCTTTAATGTAATCAGTGAAATTTCCACCTCTATTAAGCAAGGAACCAATATTACAAGATGATTTTTGCCTAAGATGTTTTTTTTTTGGTATAAGAGAGTAACTAGTATTAAGAGTTACTTTCAATTTGGCAGATGACTTCTTGCTTGCTCCCCCCTCCCCCCCCTCCGCGTCTGTCTCTCTCTTTTACACAGGGTTATACAAGGATCCCTAACTTTATTTACAAGCTAAGAGCTATTACCTACATCAGCTTATTTATTGTTATAAAACATACAAACTCACTCTCTCTCTCCCCTGGGCATGGTATATTACATGAAGGCGGTTTCGGCGATTATCGACCACGCGATCTGGTACTAGACTCATCTTCCTATCAGAAATACCGTATCGCAATTTTGTACCGTACTTAAAGAAAAAAAATACCGTACAGTTGTGTTAGCCTTGGCTGGAGGAAGCGGAGGAAGGGTAGGAGGCGGGGCGGGGCGGAGAGGGACGGGGCAGGGGTAAGGCAGGAAGCTAGCAGGAGCAGCAGCGGGGCCGGGAACACTCAACAAGTGTTATATAGGTTAGCCTGACTTGCAGGGAAAAGACATGAGGTGAGTGGGGGAAGAAGAGAGAACAGGGGTGGAGGTGGTGGGGGGAAAATGAGATGACAGGAGTGTAGGTGTGGGAGAAGAGAGGAGTGAAGATGTGGGTGGGGAATGGAGTGAGGGTGTGTGGGTAGGTATGGGAGGAGGGGTGTAGCAGCAGCATTGATCTGCCAGCACCACGCTGCCACCCACACCTACCCACGGTCCACACTTTCAGCTGTCATTTTAATATAGCATCGTGAGGGCGGCCTCTAGATTTCCTCAGTTACAACTTCTACTTGCCCTACCCCCACTTGATGAAGTGGGATAAAAAAAGGCTTTTAGAGAGGCTGGGGTGAGGTGAGGCAGAGCAGAGGATAAAGTAGGGGTAAAGGAGAGGCTGGGCTCCGGGTACAAGAGAGGCTGGAGTGAGGGTGCAAATAAGGCTGGGGAGGGGTACAATAAGGCTGGGGAGGGGTACAATAAGGCTGGGGAGGGGGTACAATAAGGCTGGGGAGGGGTTACAATAAGGTTGGGGAGGGGTACAATAAGGCTGGGGAGGGGGTACAATAAGGCTGGGGAGGGGTTACAATAAGGCTGGGGAGGGGGTACAATAAGGCTGGGGAGGGGTGCAAATAAGGCTGGGGAGGGGTACAATAAGGCTTGGGTGGGTATAACAAGACTGAAGTGGGGTACAACGAGACTAGGGTGAGGAGGCACCAAAGCTTAAAAGTAAACAGAGTAAAAGTAAAGGCTGTAGCAGAGAAAAGTTGTGTTTCCCAAGACACACAAGAATGGAGGAGCACTGCAGCTGGACTACTGGCCCATGCTAGAAGGTCCAGCTCAAACCCATCTACACCCACTCGTGTAACTGTACAACCTTGTTCTGGAGTCACTCCAAGTTCTCATCTACAACTCTGTAGGTAAACCAATTTTGTCGTGTTAGGTAAATGGACACAGATCCGATTAATATGACATTTTATTGTTGCAATGTTTCGCTCTCCAGGAGCTTTGTCAAGCTGTAATGGCTGACAAAACTGAACTCTGAAACGATATCGTTCCAGACCATGGAGCTGAACTCGTCTCCGTGTTGAGGGACTGACCACCTAGAGAGTAATTAAACTCTCGAAACTCTTCAAAGGTAAGGTAATGTATACCTCAATACTATTTCTCCAAGGTTGATGGACTGATTACATCTTCATTTCACTACTACACCTGCAGCTTCTGTATTTGACTGAAGAAGCCTGCTGTGTAGGCGAAACGTTTCAACAATAAAGACACCTAACTGTTGCACATGTGGCTTAATCATCAAAAATTAATATCACATTTTTTTTTCGTACATGTGCTGGATTTTTTTAAGTGTAGATTTTACGAATCACTGGCCATGGGTTCAACCCCCATCCGTTCCGTGGTTTGTAGCTCTAAAGTTATATAGCAGCTAGTGGGATTGTAGTGTGGCCAACACGTCTCTCAGAAACTGCTACAATTTCCTCATATCTTGACATTCGTCTTTCTCAGTCTAAATACAATCTAGTCTGCATGGTTGTGGTTGCTATTGTCATTGGACTGTTCATTTAGCTTGAATGGCCTGGTTCCTTTCACGTGGATACCTCACCACCTCCCCTTCCCCCAACACTACAGGCAGCCCCCACCACCACCCCAGCTCCAACACAATGGGGGATGCAGTTTGCAGTGGGCCAAACCTGGCTCACCTTGCACCACCCACTCACCAACAACCACTTTCCTTCACCACCACCACTACTCTACCACAACTTGTACTTTCCACTACCATCACCAACACAACTTGTACTTTCCACTACCCTCACCACCACAACTTGTACTTTCCACTACCCTCACCACAACTTGTACTTTCCATACCATCACCACCACAACTTGTACTTTCCACTACCATCACCAACGCAACTTTCTACTACCATTACCACCACAACCTGTACTTTCCACTACCATCACCACCAGAACTTGTACTTTCCACTACCATCACCAACGCAACTTTCCACTACCATCACCACCAGAACTTGTTCTTTCCACCACGACTCTACCACCACCACAACCTGCATCACCACCAGTATCTAGCATCGCCACCTGCATCGTCAACCCAGAGTAGACTCTGCCACTACTGGTGCAACACTTTCACTGTTCTCCCCAACTTACCTTCCACTTGCATCAGTGCCTTCCTGTCTGCCACTCTAATACACAACCCCTGCCACACATACGTAGGTATTAATCTTATACTACTACTACTAATAATAATAAATATGAGAGGTTTCAAGTACTCTACCATCGCAGACAAACCCGGGTCAGGCTTCCTTGCTGCCTGATCAACCAGGGTATTGCTGGTACCAGCCTGCAGCACTAGAGACTCCTGCACAAGCTTCGTACATTAAGGACAATTACTAACAAATGCCTAACTGTCAGTTCGCAAGTCTGTCAGACTGGGGTGCCTACGTGGGACTACGTGCTGCTGCATTATAGCCTGATTAATGAGGCTATCAACAAGGCTACGACCCCCAGGAATCAACACTTGATACTAACGCTACTATAGGAGGACAAGAAGTAGGAGGCCTGCTCTAGGAGCAGTCCTCAGGACAGATAACCCCCCCCCAGGAATCAAGAGCTGCTACTATACTTACCCCTTCATTTCCGCGGAAGGAGATCTTTGGACTTGCAGCAGTATTCTGAAAAAAAAATATGCATTAGAATACATAGTGTTATTAATATATAGTTATATGTATAAGTAGTGTAGAATAAAAGTGAGAATACTGTGCCTGGAACAATTCACAAATAACTGACACTTACAGAAAAGAATAAGTTCGGGTTCGTCGTTGACCATTATCAGCTTATAATGGTCCGGGACGGTGCTGAATGTTAGTGTAAGGTGTTTGTGAGTGAATAATGTAGAGAAGGTAATGAGTGGTACTCCCCGCCACCCCATACCCATACCCACACATACACACAACCCCCACACACACACAACCCATCCAACACACACACAACCAACCCATCAACACACACACACCAACCCATCAACATACACACCACATCCAACACACCCAAACCAAACCCACCAACACACACACAACCAACCCATCCAACATACACACACCAACCCATCCAACACACACAACCAACCCATCCAACACACACACAACCAACCCATCCAACACACACACAACCAACCCATCCAACACACACACACCAACCCATCCAACAACACACACCAACCCATCCAACACACACACAACCAACCCATCCAACACACACACACCAACCCATCCAACACACACACACCAACCCATCCAACACACACACACACTCCAACCCATCCAACACATCAACACACACACACACCCATCCAACACACACACACCCATCCAACACACACAACCAACCCATCCAACACACACACACCCATCCAACACACACAACCAACCCATCCAACACAAACAACCAACCCATCAACACACACACACCACCCACCAACACACACACACCAACCCATCCAACACACACACACCAACCCATCCAACATACACACACCAACCATCCAACATATACACACAAACCAACCCATCCAACAATCACACACACCAACCATCACACACACACAACCAACCCATCCAACAACACACACACCAATCCAACCCATCCATCAACACACACACCAATCCATCCAACACACACAACCAACCCATCCAACATATACACACACACACACACCAACCCATCCAACACACACACACCAACCACACACACCCATCCAAAAACACACACACCCACCAAACCCCAACACACACACCCATCCAACAACACACACACCCATCCAACAACACACACACCCATCCAACAACACACACACCCATCCAACAACACACACACCCATCCAACAACACACACACCCATCCAACAACACACACACCCATCCAACAACACACACACCCATCCAACAACACACACACCCATCCAACAACACACACACCCATCCAACACACACACACACACACAACCCATCCAACATATATACACACACACACACCAACCCATCCAACACACACACACACACACACACACCAACTCACCCAACACCTACACCAATCTAACACACCCACACACAAGCAAATATGTTACTTGCACGTGATCCATTTCAAGCGTTCTTCAACCCTATCAACCCAATCTAGTCAGCCAGCCTGTTGCTATCAGCAGCCCTCAGCTCCACAGCCATCACAATCTGGCAGTACAGATGGTATACAATTATTCAGTGTCCTCTTAAAACGACAACTACTGTATAAAATAATACATAGAATAAGACCCTGCTTAAACTAATTGGCGTAATTTTGCGATGTACTTACCCAGTTGTGCTTGCAGAGGTCGATTCATAGCTCCTGTATTCACCATGTTGTTTCTGATCAGCCGCACTGTGTTGCCTAGGTTGGACAGAATTTGGCAAGCACCAACAGTCTTAGAGATCAGTGATTAAAAATGACCTGTACAGCAATGGAAACCTGTCACTATCACGACGTTTCACGCAGCAGCATCTTGCAGGTAAAACGTCGTAACAATCAAAGATCTCAAATATCTCGCACATAGGAGAGAAAATCTTACGACGACGTTTCGGACCGTCGTGGACCATTTACGAGTCACAGTGTGACTCGTAAATGGTCCAAGGTGGACCGAAACATCGTCGTAAGCTTCTCTCTCCTATATGAATATTTGGTATACCTTTGATAAGTTTCGAGAGTCTACTCCCGGAGCCCAGCCATGGCCCAGGCTCGTCTGGTGCTTGCCTAGTCAACCAGGCTGTTGCTGTTGGTGGCCCGCTGCCCCACATATCCATCACAGCCTGGTCGATCTGGCACCTGCTGAAGGTGCCAGGACTTCTATACTTTTGTTGCAGCAGTGTTTCTGATATTCTCTAGTAAGATGTGTACTGTCCCAGTCACCGTATTATGGCTGTTCTTTAATGAAAAAATCTCCTAGTGTTTCTACTATGGCAGCCCCGCCAGCAGCCAGACATATCTATCATTATTAGGGTTTGTCAGCCCACAGCTATACCCATGGAATCCTGCTTGTTTATAATAAACAGGGGGGTCACTGCCCCCACAGCCCGATCCAGCACCAGGTCTCCCAGCTGATGGTCTGATCAATAAAGCTATTAGTGCTGGTCTCACACAGTCCAGCATGGGCACCACAGCCCGGCTGATTGGGAACTAACTTCGGGAACTTATCAGATTTCCTACTGAAGACGGCTAGTTGTCCGTTGGTAATTTCCCTTATATATGAAGGTAGGATGCTAAAGTCTTGGTCCCTCTATATTTACTGATAAGACATTCGCAACAGTTAGGTATCTTTATTCTGAAACATTTCACTTATACAGTAGGCTTGTTTACATCTCTACTGCTTCTGCTGCCTCCTCTGTACTCGACTGAAAAATCCTATTATGTATATGAAACGTTTCCCAAGATATCTAACTGTTGAACACGTTTCTTACTTATCAACTTCTCGTGTCGTATCCCATTATCATATTCACTATATTTAATGAGTTCGCTTAGTGTACTGAGTTCACTGCCTGTCAGTGGAGGTATTCTGCACACCTTCGTCATTCCTTAAAAAATCCTCTCAGTGTACACATTTGAGACCAATCCCTCCATACTGTATCCTTATCGTCCACGTTCCAGCAAGCATTCCCAATAATTTATGTGCTTGCTTGAAGTTATACTGACGGCGAAGATTCTCTCTCTACATTCTCACGTAACTTCATAACCGTCTTTAAGAGAAAATTAATTAGTTCTTCAGGTTAGTTCCGGATCATTAGGACTGTTTTTATCGGACTGCATACACGAACAGCCTCACTGATCAACTTGCGAAATCGTAATCACAGTTTGTAAACAAATCACTGTATGGGTGGGGATTTAACTCGTGGCAAGAGTCGTAAAACTCGTGGCAGCGCCTAAGCCACTGGGCCAGCTGGCTAAAATAAGATCCATTCAATTATGTGTATTTATACACCAGAGGGAGGTTAGCATAGGTCACACTTGAATCTCCCGCTGGCGGGAGATTCATCTGTAAAAACTTGCATTTATAGTCACAGTGAGATCCATGCTAACCTCTCTATGGTGTATAAATACACCTAGTTGGATGAATCTTATTGTAGCCACCTGGCGCAGTGGCTTACGCACTGGCCTGAAGTTTTAAGACTCACTTGCCGCGAGTTCATTCCTCACCCGTACCATGTTTTTTTTTTTACTGATCAGCGTTTGAAAAGGAAGGTCTGGCCTGCCACAGGGCCGAGTAGGAGATGGTTTTCAATACAATATTCAGGTAAACTAGAGGGAAAACCCCGAAAGTCTTCTCCCTTCCCCGTCTTCCCGAGTGGGAATTTCCCCATCTTCCTGCAGCAAACCTCGCAGCTGGTAACAACATTCTATCAGAAGACGGGGAAATTTCTCTGAGGCGCGTCTTAGTCATATCATGAGTCGCTACGTGGAACTTTTGCTCATCTAATCATGGAAGAAATAAATCCCTCTTTGTGGGAAAGAGCTTTGTCTGCACTCTAAAGGCTCCTGGGATTTCACCTTGGTCTAAGGTCTTTCTCCAAAGAATGAGTACCACCTCCTTTCCTAACTACTCAACAATATCACATCATTTGAAGAGATAGTTAAGCATTTCTACACCACTTTAAACACAGTTAAGGTTTCCTTAGCCATACTAATCATCTACATAACTAATAATTACTTCGTACACACAACTTTCCTCTCTAGTAATGTGTAAAATAAATTATCTTTCCTTAGCCAATGTTTTGATGAGGTAGTGGAGGGAACAGTGGAAGAGAGTTGTGAACGGAATAGTGGAAGAGGGTTGTGAAGGGAACAGTGGAAGAGGGTTGTGAAGGGAACAGTGGAAGAGGGTTGTGAAGGGAACAGTGGAAGAGAGGCAGTAAAAGAGGGTAGTGGAAGAAGTTGGCAGAGAGAGAGAGAGAGAGAGAGAGAGAGAGAGAGAGAGAGAGAGAGAGAGAGTATATTAAACATCACCATAATCGACTTAATCCAGTATAACAATAGAGGAAGAAAGGAAGCAGTGAGACTTAAGGAGCACTCTGACCTACGAGATGACTCATTGCTCTCACCAACAAGACGTAAATACCAACATACACAAAAATATCCAAAGTGAAACTATATAAACAACACAACCAGCAACAACAAACACACAGTGTAAACACTGCCACACTAACTTAAAATAACCCGCATCAGTTAAAAGCCTCATTAAATTGCCAACGTCAAAAAGTGGAAGCAAAAAATTTTGCAGAGGCGCCTGAGAATAAGGTGACCCAAGGTGACACTCATTGACCCGATAAGCCAGTAAGCCAAGGTGACACTCAGTAAGCCAAGGTGACACTCAGTAAGCCAAGGTCACACTCAGTAAGCCAAGGTCACACTCAGTAAGCCAAGGTCACACTCAGTAAGCCAGGGTGACACAACACACTCAGTAAGCCAGGGTGACACACAACACACTCAGTAAGCCAGGGTGACACAACACACTCAGTAAGCCAGGGGACACCCAGTAAGCCAGGGTGACACAACACACTCTGTAAGCCAGGATGACACAACCAACTCAGTAAGCCAGGGTGACACAACACACTCAGTAAGCCAGGGGACACCCAGTAAGCCAGGGTGACACAACACACTCAGTAAGCCAGGGTGACACAACACACTCTGTAAGCCAGGGTGACACAACCCACTCAGTAAGCCAGGGTGACACACAACACACTCAGTAAGCCAGGGTGACACCCAGTAAGCCAGGGTGACACAACCCACTCTGTAAGCCAGGGTGACACAACCCACTCAGTAAGCCAGGGTGACACAACACACTCAGTAAGCCAGGGTGACACAACACACTCAGTAAGCCAGGGTGACAACACACTCAGTAAGCCAGGGTGACACAACACACTCAGTAAGCCAGGGTGACACAACACACTCAGTAAGCCAGGGTGACACAACACACTCAGTAAGCCAGGGTGACACAACACACTCAGTAAGCCAGGGTGACACAACACACTCAGTAAGCCAGGGTGACACAACACACTCAGTAAGCCAGGGTGACACTCAACACACTCAGTAAGCCAGGGTGACACTCAACACACTCAGTAAGCCAGGGTGACACAACACTCAGTAAGCCAGGGTGACACAACACATCAGTAAGCCAGGGTGACACTCAACACAGTAAGCCAGGGTGACACAACACACACAGTAAGCCAGGGTGACACTCAACACACTCAGTAAGCCAGGGTGACACAACACACACAGTAAGCCGGGGTGACACTCAACACACACAGTAAGCCGGGGTGACTCAACACACTCAGTAAGCCAGGGTGACACAACACACACAGTAAGCCAGGGTGACACTCAACACACTCAGTAAGCCAGGGTGACACAACACACACAGTAAGCCAGGGTGACACTCAACACACACAGTAAGCCGGGGTGACACTCAACACACACAGTAAGCCAGGGTGACACAACACACACAGTAAGCCAGGGTGACACTCAACACACACAGTAAGCCAGGGTGACACTCAACACACACAGTAAGCCAGGGTGACACAACACACACAGTAAGCCAGGGTGACACTCAACACACCAGTAAGCCAGGGTGACACTCAACACACCAGTAAGCCAGGGTGACACTAACACACCAGTAAGCCAGGGTGACACTAACACACAGTAAGCCAGGGTGAACTCAACACACACAGTAAGCCAGGGTGACACAACACAAGTAAGCCAGGGTGACACACACACAGTAAGCCAGGGTGACACAACACACACAGTAAGCCAGGGTGACACTCAACACACACAGTAAGCCAGGGTGACACTCAACACACACAGTAAGCCAGGGTGACACTCAACACACACAGTAAGCCAGGGTGACACAACACACACAGTAAGCCAGGGTGACACTCAACACACTCAGTAAGCCAGGGTGACACTAACACACCAGTAAGCCAGGTGACCACACTCTACACAACGTAAGCCAGGGTGCACAACAACACACAGTAAGGCAGGGCGACACCAACCAAGTAGGTAGAGCGTGCCAGGGACAACTCAACACCGTAAGGTTTAGTGGCGGTGACACAACACACAACAGTGCGGGTGACCAGGCACACACACAGTTAGTTAGGGGTGCACAACACAAGTAGGGTCTTAGTAAGCCAGGGTGCGCAGGACACACTCAGTATAGGCGGTGCGACAGGACAACCGAAGTTAGGTTTAGTGGCGGGCAGCAGGGACAACCAAGTTAGGTTTAGTGGCAGAGCGTAGGGACAACTCAGTTAGGTTCAGTGGCGCGCAGCTACAACTCAGTTAGGTTTAGTGGCGGTGCGCAGGGCCAACTCAAGTTAGGTTTAGTGGCGGTGCGCAGGGACAACTCAAGTTAGGTTTAGTGGCGGTGCGCAGGGACAACTCAAGTTAGGTTTAGTGGCGGTGCGCAGGGACAACTCAAGTTAGGTTTAGTGGCGGTGCGCAGGGACAACTCAAGTTAGGTTTAGTGGCGGTGCGCAGGGCCAACTCAAGTTAGGTTTAGTGGCGGTGCGCAGGGACAACTCAGTTAGGTTTAGTGGCGGTGCGCAGGGACAACTCAAGTTAGGTTTAGTGGCGGTGCGCAGGGACAACTCGAGTTAGGTTTAGTGGCGGTGCGCAGGGACAACTCGAGTTAGGTTTAGTGGCGGTGCGCAGGGACAACTCAAGTTAGGTTTAGTGGCGGTGCGCAGGGACAACTCGAGTTAGGTTTAGTGGCGGTGCGCAGGACAACTCAAGTTAGGTTTAGTGGCGGTGCGCAGGGACAACTCAAGTTAGGTTTAGTGGCGGTGCGCAGGGACAACTCGAGTTAGGTTTAGTGGCGGTGCGCAGGGACAACTCGAGTTAGGTTTAGTGGCGGTGCGCAGGGACAACTCAAGTTAGGTTTAGTGGCGGTGCGCAGGGACAACTCGAGTTAGGTTTAGTGGCGGTGCGCAGGGACAACTCGAGTTAGGTTTAGTGGAGGTGCGCAGGGACAACTCAGTTAGGTTTAGTGGCGGTGCGCAGGGACAACTCAAGTTAGGTTTAGTGGCGGTGCGCAGGGACAACTCAAGTTAGGTTTAGTGGCGGTGCGCAGGGACAACTCAAGTTAGGTTTAGTGGCGGTGCGCAGGGACAACTCAAGTTAGGTTTAGTGGCGGTGCGCAGGGACAACTCAGTTAGGTTTAGTGGCGGTGCGCAGGGACAACTCAAGTTAGGTTTAGTGGCGGTGCGCAGGGCAACTCAAGTTAGGTTTAGTGGCGGTGCGCAGGGACAACTCAAGTTAGGTTTAGTGGCGGTGCGCAGGGCCAACTCAAGTTAGGTTTAGTGGCGGTGCGCAGGGCAACTCAAGTTAGGTTTAGTGGCGGTGCGCAGGGACAAGCAGTGAGGAGCCACAGAGTAAATGTCTAGACAACAACAAAACCCGTTGACAAGCGGCCGAGAGGTTACTTCATGATCAACCGAGTTGTGAATGTGTACGTAGGACTGCGTGCAGCTAGCACCAACAGTCTGACTGCTCCTGACAGCTGACCTGGTACCAGACCACGGGGATGATGATCCCTGGAATCAACAAGAGGTAAGAAGGAAGAGAATCAACATCAGGTAAGAAGGAAGAGAATCTCGCAGTTTGGAGGGACTGATGTGCTTACAAGGAGAGGAAATAGACAGAGCAAAAGCAAGCAATCAAGGAAGACGGGGGACCCCGCTAGCTGGGGAGGATGTCGTGACAAGCATAGTGTCAGGCACACGCAGGCAACATCAAGAGTCATACCGACACCACGCCAGACTTGTTGCCAAACTCAACCATAATGCAGTCGGCAAGGCCGGGACTTGTAAGATCAGCCGGACTTGTGGATGGTACATAGGGTACGCTAGCACAGCCTCAAAACTCTCAAAATTGGTCACAGTATATAATAATAGGTAAGCATTATGACATGATACGTAAACAATATGGAAAGCAGGCAGTCAAGGAAGCAGGCAGGCAGGCAGGCAGGCGAGGAGGCAGACAAGCAGGCAGACAGGCGAGGAGGCAGGCAGGCAGGCGAAGAGGCAGACAAGCAGGCAGACAGGCGAGGAGGCAGGCAGACAGGCGAGGAGGCAGGCAGACAGGCGAGGAGGCAGGCAGGCAGGCGAGGAGGCAGGCAGACAGGCGAGGAGGCAGGCAGACAGGCGAGGAGGCAGGCAGACAGGCGAGGAGGCAGACAAGCAGGCAGGCATGACGGGCAGGAACGACACGGAACTCACTTGCCCATGGCGGAGGTCGCCAAACAGGAAGAAAGGTGGCGCCGTTACATGTTCACCTGGGACACCATTACCTCTTGTTCACCTAGGACACTATCATCATCTGTTCACCTAGGACACCATCACCTCATGTTCACCTGGAACATCATCACCTCATGTTCACCTAGGACACCATCACCTCATGTTCACCTGGAACATCATCACCTCATGTTCACCCAGGACACCATCACCTCATGTTCACCTGGAACATCATCACCTCATGTTCACCTAGGACACCATCACCTCATGTTCGCCTGGAACATCACCACCTCATTTTCACCTGGGACATCATCACCATGTTCACCTGAACGGTACCTGACGAAGATTCAAGGAGTCACCCCCTTCTCTTGGCCCACTCCCAAACCAGGTCTCCCAGTTGCTGACCTGATCAACTAGGTTGTTGATGCTAGCCACACACAATTCAATGTATGCACCACAGCCAGGCTGATCAGGAACTTACCGAGCTCCTCTTGAAGGCAGCTCAGAGTCTGTCAGTAATCCCCATTATGTAAGAAACTGTAAGAAAGAGCTGGTCAGAAACCGGGCCCCGGGGACGTTGGCCCCCGGACTCTTCCACATGTAAACAGCGCCACCTTCCTTCCTGTTTGGCGACCTCCGCCATCACCACTGTACATGTACTGTACAGTAATTCTACAAGAGCCTTCGACAAATGCAACCATGGTATGATAAACGTGCAAGATGAATAACTGGAAAAGTGGAGAGAGAGATATTTAACTTCCTAACAAATAGAACCCAGAGAGTATTAGTGAACAGAGTAAATGAAGTCGGAAGCTGCCGAAGTGAAAAGCTGTGTCCGTCAAGGCACAGTACTCGCCCCAGTTCTGTTACTCATTCTTACATCGGACAAAGACAAGGACATAAATCATAGTAGCGTATTATCCTATGCAGATGGAACCAGAATCTCTATGAGAGTGGCGTCCATCGAAGACGCAACACATCTTCAAGTAGATACAAATCAAGTCTTTCAATGGGCCACATAAAATATGATATTCAGAAAACAAATTTCAGTCGCTACGCCAAATAAGAATGGAAGAAATAAGAACTGAACGGAGTATAAAACGATGTCGGAGGATCTCACATATAATGTTGCTATTGCTACCACAAGGAGAATGTTGGGCTGGATAACTAGAACATTACAAAGAAGAGATGTTGAGCAAATAATGAAACTCTTCAATTCACTTTTTCTCTCCAGACTGGAGTGACTGCTGAGCTATACAACATACAGAGAATCTCTGTAGCGTAGTAACTGAAATTTGTCCTCACTGAACATTATAATGTTTTCTGAGACCCAATAGAAAACCTGGTCAATATCAATTTCAAGATTTGTTGTGTCCTTAAAAAAAGGATGTCCCTGTCATACAAATCCCAGTATTGTTTACAAAGGATGACACAGTGCCATGACTTATGTCTCTGTCTATGTCACATATCAGAAAGAGAATGAGAAGTGAGGAGTACTGTGCCTTCAAGAACAGAGCTTTATACTGTGGAAGCCTCTGATTTTTTGTTCACTTTTACTCTGTACGTTCGATTTGTTAGAATATTAGAAAATTATATGCCCACTTTTCCAGTTATTCCTCCTGCACGTATTTTTTTGTGTGTTATTACACCATGGTTACACTTGTTGAAGCTTCTGCAAAGTCTGTATACTGTATTTACATTTTGTTTGTCTTCCAAAGTGCGCCCAATACCATGTAATGATCTAACTGCGTGAGGCAGGAGCGACCTGCTCTAAACTCATGCCACCTGGATTGTGCAATTATTGTGATTCCATGTGTTTAGCAATCCCGCTTCTTTAAATTATTTTAAGGACTTTAATATGGGACATCATTGGTGCAGTGTTGAGACTTTTGGAACTGCTTTGCTGCCACCTATGTGGCATGACAAGTCAAGATGGACGGGACACATCTACCCCAGGCTGAGGGACTGATTACTTCAAACTGCTCTTCATCTTTCACCTTGCTCTGTGTTAGACCGAAGAAGCCACTAGGTGGCGAAACGTTTCCGGGAAAAGATACCCAAATGTTGTGTAAGTGTCTCATTTATCAACTTGTCGGTTTTCTAAACCATATGTTCACTTCATATACCATTTTTTTTCCATTTTATACATCTGGGGCTCCACGATCCTGGAACTGAGGAAGGCTGCATGAGCATACCATCATGGCTTCTTCCGAGCGGGGTTTGAACTATGTCAAAAATTCTGGAGATTTTATAAGTCTTTTTTTCCGTCACATTCATGAATATTCATTAGAAATGTCAATGTTTAGTCTGATTAAGCTCACCGATATTGAAACTTCAGTATTTTGCTCATCTTTTGTGATCACTGTAAAGGAAGTTCCACCTTTAAGGACTCAGTACTGGGTGTTTACCTGGAGTGTGTTCCGGGGGTCAACGCCCCCGCGGCCCGGTCTGTGACCAGGCCTCATGTGTACACAAATAACCCACACATGAGAGAGAGAAGCTTATGACGACGTTTCGGTCCAACTTGGACCGAAACGTCACAGTAACACAAAAGATGGTTAGTTTAGGTAAAGTTTGTCAGGGAACAGGACAAGTGTTTCTTGACGTGAGTCTTACTCATGTGATGACCCGCAGCTGGAGTTTTTGGTCATCTGACTGAGGCCTTCCCCTGGCTTACCGGTCCATTTCTTTATAAACTATGGTTATGATTATAACAATTTATTTTCGTACTATAAAACACAAAAGAGTGAGGGAAACATTATATATAGGGGAGGGAAACAGGGACAAGTCGGACCGAAACGTCGTCGTAAGTTTTTCTCTCTCTTCCATGTACGGGTTATCTGTGTGTTGTTCCAGTCAGGGTATTTTCTTTTCTTTACTGGGTATATCAAAGGGGTGTGGTTTTTACCATGGAATTCCCATACGAGAAAAAAAAAGTATTTTGAGTTTAAATTTCATTAATTGTTTTTTTGCTGCCTCCGTCCCTTCTGAACTCTGCACGATGCATTCTCTTTAATCTCGGTTGCACATTTCTCTAACCAGTATTTCTTTTCGTTTGAGAATTTTCAGAATTTCAGTGACTCTTCATTTTCGCCTACAGAGGGAGCGTCTCTCTCTAACTTGCATCTTCACTTTTTTCTTAATGGTATAAGTTTGGAGCACACTTCCAGTGCCACTGTCGTGCCAGTGTCATGTGTCCCGTAGCTCGATTCCTAGCGCACTCTGCACACACACACAATGAGGTCCGGGGGTCGATCCCGGTACGGGTGGAAACATTAGGATGTGTTTCCTTTAGGCATCTGCTGTCCATGTTCACCTATCAGTAAAAGGGATACCTGGGTATTAGTTGACTGGTGTGGGTCGCATCATGGGACAAAACTGCCCTAATTTACCCGAAATGCTCTGCATAACAAGGGGCTTTCTATATAGCAGTATGTCATTGATGTCAGCTAGGACTGTATACCTTGTACATGTACTTGTAGAAATAAAGATTATTATTACTACTACAGAGGTTGATGAACGCGTTTGGAAGGTTATGTAAAAGAAAGAAATTAAGTGTGAACATAGGAAAAAGCAAGGTGAAGAGGATAACAAAAAATTTAGGTAATGAAAGATTAGATATCAGACCGGAGGGAGTATGAAGTAAGTGAATATATTCAGATATCTGGGAGTGGACTTGTCACCAGATGAAAGATGATGTGAATCACAGAACTGATTAGAGGAAAAAGGTGAGTGGAGCACTGAGGAGTCTGTGGAGACAAAGAACGTTATCCATGGAATAAAAGGGAAGAATGTATGAAAGTGTGGTGGTACCAACGTTCTTATATGGGTGTGAAGCATGGGTGTTGAATGTTGCAACAAGAAGGCTGGAGGCAGTAATGTAGTGTCTGAGGGCAATGTGCGGTGTGAATATAATGCAGAAAATCCATAGCTTGGAGAGTAGAAGGTGCGGGGTTTCTAAAAGTATTATCCAGAGGGCAGCGGAAGAGTTGTTGAGGTGGTTTGGACATTTAGAGAAGATGGAACAAAATAGAATGACTTGGAAGACATATAAATCTGTAGTGGAAGGAAGGCAGGGAAAGATTGGAGGAAGGGGGTAAAGGATGTTTTTGTGTGCGAGGGGTTTGGACTTCCAGCATGCGTGGGTGAGCATGTTAAGAGCGAGTGGAGACAATGGTTTGTGGGACTTAATGTGCTATTGGAGTGTGAGGAAAATAACATTTATGAAGGGAGTCAGGGAAACCGGTTAGCGGGACTTGAGTCATGGACGTGGGAAGAACAGTGCCTACACTCTGAAGGAGGGGTATAGATGTGTTGCAATTTTTTAACTATAGTGTAGGCACGCCTCTGGCAAGACAGTGATGGTGTGAATGATGTTAAAAGTGATTCTTCTTTTTTGGGGGTTACCCTGCCTTGGTGGGAAATGGCCGATGTGTTAATAAAAAAATATTATTACTATCTTCCCATCACATTTCAGTAATGTCATGATTTGTTTCATCTCCATTAACAGCTTTAAAGAATAGAGCTATGGTGGCTATATGGGCCTGAGGGCTGCTAGCACAAAGAGTTGGGTTGAACACGAAGACAATAGGAAAGGCAGGCCTCAAGTAGAAGACCCCTCGCAACCGATCACATGTAAAGCACAGGTAAGTATGAGGCGAGGATGGTAGCTGTGACGCTACTCCGGTAGCTGAATACAATGGCTAGATGTCAGCCCAAAAAAAGGCCATCATGGAAATAAAAAGTTACTTTAACGTTACTCATGCATAAACAAAGGCAAAAAAGCTCCAATTTTAGACTCTTGCTCAAGGGGAAACTGAAGTTTCGCTTATAAAGAAACTTGCAGAATATCAAGGGCACGGTATGACACGATGTTCAATAGCAATTAAAAACCCAAAGATTTAAAAACCTACAGGAGTGTTACCTAACTCTGACTGTGTTAAAATTTCTGACAGAACCCTAACCAGATTCGAAATTGAGGAAGCCACTGATAGCAAGCACATGAAGGTTGTCCCTGGCCACAAGACTCTCTCACAACTTTATAGTCTAGTTTTTAAACATTTAAAAAGTCGCAAGCATCAAGTATCCTCTAGAGAGTGTCTAGAACAGCGGTTTTCAACCTGTGTTCCGCGGACTCTTGGGGGTCCAACCTGAGGGTCCGTGAGCTAAGTTCAACATTTCAAGAGACTACAGTGTAAAATGTATAATCACTCACGATAAGGCTGATAAATATAAACTTTCAAAATTTCAAAGCCGTTTCCAAATCGGCAGGAACAATCTAATTTTTTAGACGTTTTTTTAAACTAGTCTTATTTTATGGGCTGCCGATTCGAACATGCCAGGCCTGGGGCCGTGGGAAAATTAATTTAAATAAAAGGGGACCTTGGTAGTGAAAAGGTTGTGAACCACTGTTGTAGAGTGTAAACACACGAGTCGCTGGGTCATCTAAGGTGGCGAGGTCACAACACCCGGAGAACCCAACATCTAACCCAAAGGCGTAGAATTAGGGGGGATATGATTGAGGTGTATAAATGGAAAACAGGAATAAATAAAGGGGATGTAAATAGCGTGCTAAAAATATCTAGTATTGACAGGACACGCAGCAATGGCTTTAAGTTGGATAAATTCAGATTCAGGAAGGATATAGGAAAGCATTGGTTTGGTAATAGAGTTGTGGATGAGTGGAACAAACTCCCGATTACAGTTATAGAGGCTAAAACGTTGTGTAGTTTTAAAAATAGGCTAGATAAATATATGAGTGGGTGCGGGTGGGTGTGAGTTGGTCCTGACTAGCTTGTGCTACTAGGTCAGATGCCGTGCTCCTTCCTTAAGTGAATGTAACCTGACCTGGCTGGGTCGGGGCATTGGCTTAAGCCGGTGGGAGACTTGGACCTGCCTCGCATGGGCCAGTAGGCCTGCTGCAGTGTTCCTTCTTTCTTATGTTCTTATGATAGGCCTACAGGCTGCTATCAGCGAAAAGAATCGTGAATTCAACAATAAATTCTGGTCTCGGGTTAGGCTGCGACAGTAGAAGAGCCTCCGAAACCGGTCACAATTACAGCTTTCCACAAACACTAAAAAAACACTTACACAGTCGTACTCTACAAAGGTGACAGCAAACCAGTCTCCAAGAACTAAACTGATAACACTGATAAATACTGACAAGCACACACTACCAAAATCCTTTCAAGAGTAATAAATGATAAGCTTACTTAAAACATTATTCATCATGTGAACAGTAGTGGCTAGTTTACTGTACACCCGATATCCATCCACGGTATTACAGAATTTACATAATCCAGGATAACGTATCTGAGCAGGTCGTTCCTGCCTCTCACACCTACTAGACCATTACGACACGGTTTTTGCAACTGCAAGGCCATTACTTGTAACCACGATATGATTTTACAACTTGTAGGCCATTACATAATGATGCAACTGCTAAAGTATTACGACATGGTTGTGCAATTGCTAGACCACAACGACATGGTTTATCTGACAGACCCTTATAACATGGTTTAACTGACAGAGCCTTATAACATGGTTTATCTGACAGACCCTTATAACATGGTTTATCTGACAGAGCCTTATAACATGGTTTAACTGACAGAGCCTTATAACATGGTTTATCTGACAGACCCTTATAACATGGTTTATCTGACAGACCCTTATAACATGGTTTAACTGACAGACCCTTATAACATGGTTTAACTGACAGACCCTTATAACATGGTTTAACTGACAGACCCTTATAACATGGTTTATCTGACAGACCCTTATAACATGGTTTATGACAGAGCCTTATAACATGGTTTATGACAGAGCCTTATAACATGGTTTGGGATGATACACACATTGATGCAACATCTGGGTATCTTTATCCAGAATTAAGTTATCCAAATGTTACACAAGTGTCACATTTACTCGTCAGTTTTCTAAACCATATATCCACATGATTTTGGATGCAGATGAGCAAATTAATGACATACCATTTGCAGCGAGTTTAAAAAAAAATACAATGATGTTATAAAGATAAAAATTCATGCAAAAATAATAACTGGAAATGTGAGTAGATGCAAACATAATATAGTACTGAACAAAAGTCAATAATGTGAAAACATAGGCCTCCCCTGTGGAAACCTACCTTACCTTTGATATAAGTTTGAAGGGTTTCCAGAGCTTTGCTTTTGGTTAAAGTATAATATCAGTCCTAAATATGCTTTTCATATACGAGTTAGACAA
>WNWK01001899.1:60000-180000 GCA_009830355.1 Cherax destructor | reverse complement strand
GAAGGGAGATAGAACTTTCACTGATGATGACAAAGAAATGAGTAAAATAGTGAGGCCAAAGTACGACTCTGTGTTCAGTGAGCCATTGAGCAGTAAGACTTAAAACATGACTTGGACCTGCCTAGCATGGGCCAGTAGGCTTTCTGCAGTGCTCCTTCTCTATGTTCTTATGAAAAACTAACTTTGAAAACAACTCTCACTTAGATTTAGGAACACAAGTGAGCAAACACTAGGACATATTTATTACAAAAACGTTTCGAGAAATAATCAAGGTCCCAGAACAGAAACGTTTTCTAATAAATATATCCTAGTGTTTGTTCACGTGTTTTTCTAAACTAAAGTGAGACTTATTTTCAAAGCTAGTTTGTCCTAAGAATATAAGAAAGAAGGATCACTGCATTACCCTTATAAGAGCAATTACCAAGAGACTTTTAGCCATCTTCTAGAGGACGGACTCCTATAGGCAATGCCTAAAATCAGCCAGGCTGTGGTGCTCATGTTGGACTGTTTGATGCTGGCATTAGGCTGGAGCAGCACCATTAGGCTGGAGCAGCACCATTAGGCTGGAGCAGCACCATTAGGCGATGACACGGAAGAATCAACAGGTAGACGATATTAGTACTAATCAATTACCCACATTCCTTTAACTATTAACTTTTAATACAAATGATTTATTTATGATTTTGAATTATCTTAAAATTCTGGGGGTTATTAATCCCGGTGCCCGGTGCCAGACCAGACCATCTTGATAAACAGATCAGACTCTTGGTGCTAGCAACACGCAGGCAATGTAGGCACTATAACCCGACTAATCAAGAGCTGACTTAAGAACCTTATCAAGTTCCCTCTTAAAGACAGCTGGGATTATGTTGGCAATTCCCCTTCTGTGGAAAAAGACACCTGTGTATAGTTCAGGACATTTATTTGAGGAAACGTTACGCCACTATTAGCGAAACGTTTCAGAAGGCCTACTGGCCCATACAAGGCAGGTCCTTTCCTCTAATGTCCGGAACTGTTCATAAATGTCACTTTCAACATCTTATCAGTTCTCAACATTTTTTCAATTCCCCTTAAGTATGTGAAAGCAATGGCACAGATGCAAAAACCGGTTCTAGTTCTCCTTACAAGCGCTTGTATCACTTGTTTTGATGTTCTTCCCACACAAAATGAAGGGTAAGTCCCTCCTTCAATGATCCAATCACGTAAAAGATCTAAATGTCAAAATAACCAGAATAATTAGTATTTAACAGATTCAAGCGTGAACTGCGTCATGGTTCCTGCAGGGTTGAGTTCCAAGTTATTGTAGGTGTAATGTATTCTGAATCCTACAGTGAGGGAAGATTTATTGTATTACTGATCCAACGAGTGACGAATGTATTGTGGATCCCATTGGAAGTGACGAATGTATTGTGGATCTCACAATCAGTAACGAATTTATTGCGGATCCCACAAGAAGTGACGAATGTATTGTGGATCCCACAAGAAGTGAAGAATGTATTGTGAATCCCACAAGAAGTGACGAATGTATTGTGAATCCCACAAGAAGTGAAGAATGTATTGTGGATCCCACAAGAAGTGACGAATGTATTGTGGATTCCACAATAATTTATCATTTAATCGTTATTTCGTTCTATTGTCGATATCTCAGTATTTATTAATATCTCCTTTGTTTGTGTACAAGTGGATGATGGGCATAAACAAAGGAGATATTAATAAAATACTGAGGATATCGAACCAAGTAAGAACGAGAAATAACGGATTTAAATTGGATAAATTTAGATTTAGAAAGGACATAGGCAAGTACTGGTTTTCGAACAGAGTTGTAGATGCGTGGAACAATCTTCCGAGTAGGGTGATAGAGGCTAGGACCTTGGGTGGCTTTAAAAAGAGATTGGACAAATATATGAGTGGGAGGGGCTGGGTTTGATTAGTGTCGTGAGTACAGGAGTAAATTCTTAGGTAGTGGTGGTTTTGATGAGGACTGCCTTGTGTGGGCCAGTAGGCCTTCTGCAGTGTTCCTCCATTCTTATGTTCTTATGTTCTAAGAAGTGACGAATGTATTGTGGATCCCACAATCAGTGACGAATGTATTGTGGATCCCACAATCAGTGACGAATTTATTGTGGATCCCACAAGAAGTGACGAATGTATTGTGGATCCCACAAGAAGTGACGAATGTATTGTGGATCCCACAAGAAGTGAAGAATGTATTGTGAATCCCACAAGAAGTGAAGAATGTATTGTGAATCCCACAAGAAGTGAAGAATGTATTGTGAATCCCACAAGAAGTGAAGAATGTATTGTGAATCCCACAAGAAGTGACGAATGTATTGTGAATCCCACAAGAAGTGAAGAATGTATCGTAATCCGAATACCACAATGAATGATGAATGTATTGAGTACACAATGATTTAAGGAACATTCACAACATTAATGATGATGTAGCTGTAATATATTCTACATCCACAATGAAGGACACATTCTACATCCACAATGAAGGACACATTCTACATCCACAATGAAGGACACATTCTACATCCACAATGAAGGACACATTCTACATCCACAATGAATAATGTATTGTGCTAGATAAAAGGACATGTGCAACTAATGCGACATTTTATTGCGGCAACGTTTCGCTCTCCAGGAGCCTTTGTCAATCCTGGAGAGTGAAACGTTGCCACAATAAAATGTCATATTAGTTGTACATGTGTCCTCTTACCTAACATGTTGTGGGTAATTCCACAAACATTATTACAATAATGTACTTGTATGTGGCCTACAATTAGTTAAGGAGCAATGCTATAATATTAACTATGTAGTATTTTTTTTGTGTTTTTTGTAGTGTTTTATGTTTTTGTAATGTTTTATATTGTTTCTGTAGTATTTCATAGAGTTTCTGTAATGTTTTTGTGGTGTTTTATAATGTTTTTGTGGTGTTTTATAATGTTTTTGTAATGTTTTATAGTGATTTTTGTAGTGTTTTATAATATTTTAGTTTTTTTAGTGTTTTATACTATTTTTGTAATGTTTTATAGTGTTTTTTGTAGTGTTATATAACATTTTAGTGTTTTATACAGTTTTGAAGTGTTACCGTAGTGATTTTTAGTGTTTTTGTAGTGTTTTATAATGTTGTGTAGTGTTTGTGTATACAGCATCCCCAGTACTTCTCCAGCCTCAGCGGTCTGCTGCCTCATGATCAGTAATTTCAATGTGACAGACCTGCTAAGTTTCCTTTTGAGGGAACACTGCTGCACCCTGAAGATTAGCCTTCCCCCTTGGCAGTGTGTTTACTACGGGACAGACCTTCTGAAAAGAAAAAAGAAAATAATCGTTAACTTATATAAAAGGGGCGATCATGCGAGACACGAGAACTTTAATAATCCTGTAATCCAAGAAAAAGGAAGAACATTCTAACTTCAATTTACTCTTAATTTTCTTACGATGCTCGCAGCGCTAATTTCTTGCCGTTTCCTGCAACTCTTCAAAACAGTTTTAGATCTGTAAAGCTACAAATAGTTTTTTATCTTAGCTTAGATAAGATAAAGTGAGATTCGGTTAGATAAGGTTACAGAAACCTATAAATATCTGCATTTAACCACACACAAAGAAGTTAAAAAAAAAGGCCGAAACACGTCTGGCAACGTGGTGGCTGAGCTTAACCAGGAAATGTTAAAATCAACACGAGTTTCACTGGTGGTGCCAGAATGGTTTGATAAGACTGAACTTTAGCATAAAGGAACCAAGACTTTTCAGCACCTCTCGTACACAAGGGAAATTATCAATAGCCTCCTACCTGTCTTCAAGACAGAACAAATCCCTTTCGACAGTTCCTTATCAGGAAGTACCCGTGTTCTGGAGGTGGTGTTCCCGAGGTTTGTGTTGCATGCAACACACGTCTTTCAACAGTCAACATGAACTATGAGTGAAGTACAGCCACACACGCCTTGTCACGAACACCTCCCAAAATTTTAATAGAATTTGTTGGCCATACATTGTACACGAAGTCTGTACTAAACTCTGCCACCATCACCACCACTACCACCATCACCAGTCCCTCCCCCGCCCATCACAGTGTAGCCGTAGCGAGAACAATAGTGGAGTTAGGGGTGACCTGCAGCGTGTGGAGAATCATATTTGACAAAAGAAACTGACAGCCTCACCCCTACGCTCCACCGACCACTCTCCTCCCCATCCACAGGTCACCAGCTTGCTGCTCACACCATTTCACTCACAATAACAAGGTCCCGGATTGGATTTCCTGCCACGGAGAAATATACTGGCCAGTTTCATTACATTCCCCCCCTGCCCCTGCCCACCTGATAGCAGAAATAGGCACGTGTGTGTGTGTGTACTCACCTATTTGTGGTTGCAGGGGTCGATTCATAGCTCCTGGCCCCGCCTCTTCACTGATTGCTACTAGGTCCTCTCTCTCCCTGCTCCATGAGCTTTATCAAACCTAGTCTTAAAACTATGTATGGTTCCTGCCTCCACTATGTCGCTTTCTAGGCTATTCCACTTCCTGACAACTCTATGACTGAAGAAATACTTCCTAACATCCCTTTGACTCATAGGAGTCTTCAACTTCCAATTGTGACCCCTTGTTTCTGTGTCCCCTCTCTGGAACATCTTGTCTCTGTCCACCTTATCTATTCCTCGCAGTATTTTATATGTCGTTATCATGTCTCCCCTAACCCTCCTGTCCTCTAGTGTCGTCAGGCCGATTTCCCTTAACCTTTCTTCGTAGGACAATCACCTTAGCCTTCAAGAGGAAACTGGACATATCAACCAGGCTGTGATGGATATGTGGGGCAGCGGGCCTCCAGCAGCAACAGCCTGTCAACCAGGCAAGCACCAGACGAGCCTGGCCCATGGCCGGGCTCAGAGAGTAGAGAAACTCTCGAAACTCTTCAAAGGTATTATGCAAGAAAACTCCAGACTTACTAAAATATATTCTGAGTAAGAAAACACTCCAGTCCTCAGTAAGAAAACACTCCAGTCCTCAGTAAGAACTAGCAGTACCTGCTGGGTAAATGGTATCCGTGTTCCGAATGCTGTTAATTAAAAAAGTCATCAGTGGAAAATCCCGAAGGGACTGGTCCTACACCTGCCCACCGAAATCCCTCTATATAAAAGCGAGAGACTTAGCAGACGGTGCAGGAGTCTTCAATAATACTGTTGAAAATTGTATAAAATACCAACAAGTTGAAGATTAAGACAGGTGTGCAACAGATGGGTATCTTTATTGATGAAACGCTTCACCTACACAGTAGGCTTCTTCAGTCAAGTACAAAGGGAGAAGTAGAAATTAAATAAAGATGATGTAATCAGTCCATCAACCTTGGAGAAAAAATATTTGAGGTGGTGAGTCCCTCAGCCTGGAGAAGAGTTCACCTCCATCAAGATGACCACGTCTTTTTCCTGCAAAGCTGATGGACTCATTACATCTTTATTTCACTTCTTCTGCTTCCTATGTATTTGACCAAGAAGTGTAGGCTAAACGTTTCATCAATAAAGATACCCAACTGTTGCACATTCTGGAGGGCATTCCGGGGATCGACGTCACTGCGGCCCGGTCTATGACCAGGCCTCCCGGTGGATCAGGGCCTGATCAACGAGGCTGTTACTGCTGGCTGCACGTAGTCCAACGTACGAACCACAGCCCGGCTGATCTGGCACTGACTTAAGGTATCTGTCCAGCTCCCTCTTGAAGACAACCAGAGGCCTACTGGTAATGCCCCTTATGGCTGGTGGGAGGCTGTTGAACAGTCTTGGGCCCCGGACACTTATTGTGTTTTCTCTTAGTGTACCAGTGGCGCCCTTATTCTTCAATGGGGGTACGTTGCACCGTCTACCAAGTCTATTGCTTTCGTATGGCGTGATTTGTGTGTGCATATTAGGGACCAGTCCCTCCAGAATCTTCCACGTGTAGATTATGATATATATCTCTTTCGCCTGCGCTCCAGTGAATATAAGTCAAGTGCTTCCAGGCGTTCCCAGTAGTTAAGGTGTTTGATGGAACTTATACGTGCAGTAAAGATTCTCTGTACATTCTCTAGATCTGCAATTTCACCTGCCTTGAATGGAGATATTAATGTGTCTTAATCTTATCTACAATAAAATACAGAGACGTGATGAGTACAAAAAGAGAGAAGCCAAGAGGTCTTCTACTTTACAATGATCCTCACTTCTTGCATAAGGCAAATTACCAACAAACCTCTGGCTGCCTTCAAAAAGGAATTTGATAAGTTCCTCAAGTCAACTCCTGATTAACCGGGTTGTGATGCATACGTTGGACTGCTGGTGGCTGGCGCCAACAGTTTGGTCGGTCAGGCCAGCAACCGGGACCTGGCACTTGGGGCGGCGACCCCCGTAATCGAGATAAGGTAAATGTAAGATAACGAAAAACATGAATAACTATAAACATCACTAATGTTACTCAACTATTAAAATACACAAGGCCGGGACGGGCTCTGGGAGTAGAAAAACCCTCGAGACTCATCAAGGGTATATCAGCACATGGGTAAAACCAATGCCTGTAGGTAGAGGAGCTAACTGAAGTAATTACCCATGGTGAGTCAAGCGACTTGACCCCCGGACGGATGGAGAAGCAATGACAACGCACCACAGATGTGTTTACATGGGTCCCGTTATAGCTCTTGTTTACCAAGTATCGTTACTGGTTCCAGACCTCCACCACCTGATCATCTCACATTGATCAACATTTTATCCACGGACCCCTCATAATCACCCACACATCACCCAACCCAGTGGTCATCCACGGACCCCCATAACTCACCCAACCCAGTGGTCATCCACGGACCCCCCCATAACTCACCCAACCCAGTGGTCATCCACGGACCCCCTATAACTCACCCAACCCAGTGGTCATCCACGGCCCCCTATCCGAAACACGGCTGGAACCAGTGTAGAAGCCTTCAAGAGGAAACTGGACAAATATCTTCACCAGGTGCCAGATCAACCAGGCTGTGATGGATATGTGGGGCAGCGGGCCTCCAGCAGCAACAGCCTGGTTGACCAGGCAAGCACCAGACGAGCCTGGCCCATGGCCGGGCTCAGAGAGTAGATACTCTCGAAACTCTTCAAAGGTATATCAAAGGTATAAGGTAGGTCTGATGCAGTGCCAGTCAGGTCCAAGCTAGGCACTTAGACGTGCCTAGCATGGGCCAGTAAGCCTGCTGCAGTGCTCCTTCCTTCTTATGTTCTTAAAGACAATAGCAACACTATTGGGACAAGTGTACAAGTCTTCAAGAGGTAATTTGACAAGTATCCTCACCAGGTGCCAGATCAACCAGGCTGTGATGGATATATGGGCCAGCGGGCTGCCAGCAGCAACAGCCTGGTTAACCATGCAAGCACCAGTCAAGCCTGCCACAGAACCGGGCTCCGGGAGTAGAAAATCTCGAAAATTATGACAGGTACTTCAAAGGTAAGGTACCCAACATCTACTGTACTGGTGTATGGGGGGAGTGCTAGGGAACAAGGGGATGTGCAGGGAACGAGGGGATGTGCAGGGAACGAGGGGATATGGAGGGAACGAGGGGATGCAGAGGGAACGAGGGGATGCGGAGGGAACGATGGAATGCGGAGGGAACGAGGGGATGTGGAGGGGGGGCGAGAGGATGTGGAGCGGAGAGCAAGGGGTAGGGATGAAGGGATGTTGAAAGACGAGAGGATGTGGGGGCGAGGGGATGTGGGGGACTAGAGGATGTGGGAGACGTGTGGAGGGGACAGACGTAGGATCGCGGGAAGGAAGTAGTGAGATTTAAAAAGCTCTCTGACTAGAGATCACTCTGTGCTCTCTGACTAGAGATCACTCTGTGCTCTCTGACTAGAGATCACTCTGTGCTCTCTGACTAGAGATCACTCTGTGCTCTCTGACTAGAGATCACTCTGTGCTCTCTGACTAGAGATCACTCTGTGCTCTCTGACTAGAGATCACTCTGTGCTCTCTGACTAGAGATCACTCTGTGCTCTCTGACTAGAGATAACTCTGTGCTCTCAGTAATAAAACGTAAATACAGTTATACATAAGAACATCCAAGGTAATTACCAGCACCAAAAACACATAAATACTATCACATTAATTATAATATTCTGGATTAGTTGAAGTCATTAAACTGTTAAGGACAAAAGATTCTCCTAAAGGTTCCCCAAGGTCCCTACAGGCACCCCGGAAATCACAAAAAAAAAGACTACCGAAAAGGCCGAAGCCATGGGCAAAGTCAGAAAGTGTGCGCACAGTCAGCAAGCCAAATTTATGATTCCTGTCGAAGGAGGTGAGCCAAACATTGCCTTACCGACCCCTATATAACTTACTGCTCGTCTGTGGGGCCCACTGAGTCTGTCACTCATCCAAGGATATACCAATACACGTGATCTATGAATTCGCTACAAGGTAGAGTGCTGCAACACAACTCCACATTCTTGTGGATCACAAGGTGGACAGAATCATATTGGGCCGGGTCCAACACAGCGTACGTCAAGTCCAAGGCAGTGAACCAGGACTCACCCGGGGAGTCTATCACACTTGCATTTGATGAGTTACGAGAGTTTTTCAACTTCCGGAGCCCGGCCATGGACCAGGCTCATCTGATGCTTGCCTGGTCAACTAGGCTGTTGCTCTTCTTGGCCCGCAGCCCCACATATCTATCACAGCCTAGTTGATCTAGCACCTGGTGAAGATACTTGTCCAGTATCAGGAGGCAGCGGGCCTCCAGCAGCAACAGCCTGGTTGACCAGGCAAGTACCAGACGAGTCTGGCCCATTTCCGGGCTCCAAGAGTAGTAAGACTCTCGAAACTCATCAAAGGTAAAGTATCTGGGAGGAACAAGGATGGCGAGGAACTCCAGTGAACTTAGAGGAATCTCTTGGTACCTCAGCACAATACGACTCCTCACTAACGACCACCACACCGCCACCGCCGCCACACTCGCTCTTGGGACTCCTCAAAAAATAGTCCTTAATCGGAAAGAAGCGTAAGCCATTAAACCCGAAAATCATGCTCGAGGAAATTGGACAAGGTCATCACCGAAGCCTCAATTAGAAGTCTCATCCACCACCTGAAAAAAAGGTGGGGAGGTGGTGGTCGTGGGGGGAGGAACTCTGTGGCAGTGATACTGTGTGGATGGGGAGGTGGTGGTCGTGGGGGTGTGGGGGGAGGAACTCTATGGGAGTGATAGACTGTGTGGATGGGGAGGGGGGGTTGTGTGGGTGTAAGGGGCTGTGTGGGTGTAAGAGGTATGGTGGCGGGAGTTGTGTAGCTGTGGGCAGGTATAGTCAGGGAGATAAGGGAGATTACAGATAACTAACAACAATAAGTAAGGCAACGCAGCTGATCAGGTTTTAATGAGAACTGCAGCAGCAGGAAAACCAGGGACTGCCAACTATGTGTGAGGGACCAGTCCCTGGTGATGGAGGGAGTGAGGGATCAGTCCCTGGTGATGAAGTGAGGGATCAGTCCCTGGTGATGGAGGGAGTGAGGGATCAGTCCCTGGTGATGAAGTGAGAGATCAGTCCCTGGTGATGGAGGGAGTGAGGGACCAGTCCCTGATGATGGAGGGAGTGTGGGACCAGTCCCTGATGGAGTGAGGGACCAGTCCCTGATGATGGAGTGAGGGACCAGTCCCTGGTGATGGAGGGAGTGAGGGATCAGTCCCTGGTGATGGAGTGAAGAACCAGTCACTGATGATGGAGGGAGTGTGGGACCAGTCCCTGATGGAGTGAGGGACCAGTCCCTGGTGAGTGGGAGGACCAGGCTTGTAGTTCACCTTGGATGATCCGCCATTTCACTAGTATTTACACGGTCTTTTACTTTCACTCTCAACTTATTCTGCTAATATATTTTAATACAGTCCTTATTCATAACTGTCCATCCGGATAATCGTTATATCAAGATACTGACACGGTACCGTTATATCAAGATACTGACACATAGTACCGTTGTATCAAGATACTGACACATGGTACCGTTATATCAAGATACTGACACATAGTAGCAAGCACAAAGGAAGGAAGGAAGGAAGGAGAGAGAGAGAGAGAGAGAGAGAGAGAGAGAGAGAGAGAGAGAGAGAGAGAGAGAAGAGAGAGAGAGAGAGAGAGAGAGAGAAGAGAGAGAGAGAGAGAGAGAGAGACACTGGTGTTCCACCACACGTCGTCGTTGTCCAGACTATGATGACTATGTAGGCCTGGGAGACCATAGGTCCCAGGGTAACATACTATCAGAAACATTGGCGGAACAAGTGACGAGTCTTCAAGAGGAAAGTGGACAAGTAGCTCCGGGTGGTAGCGCACTCAGCTCACACATTGAGTGTCCATGTGTTGATCCCCGGTACTGGTGGAAACATTTGGGCGTGTTTCCTTAAAACACCTGCTGTCCTGTTCACCTAGCAGCAAGTAGGTACCTGGGTGTTAGCCGACTGGTGTGGGTCGCATCCTAGGGACAAAATTAACCTACCTCTGATATACCTTTGATGAGTTCCGAGAGTTTTTCTCCTCCCGGAGCCCGGCCATGGGCCAGGCTCGTTTGGTGCTTGCCTGGTCAACCAGGCTGTTGTTGTTGTTGCCCAAAATGCTCTGCATAACCAGGGGCTTTCTATATTGTATGTCACTGATGCCAGCTATGGTCTGTACAAGTTGTATCATGTATTTGTAGAAATAAAGATTATTATTATTATTATTATTATTATTATTATTAAGTGCAATATCAAACAGGCTGCCATGGACATGTGGGCCAGCGGGCCGCAAGCAGCAACAGTCTGTTTTATCAAGATACTGCCATCAGAATCACCAAACAAGACCGGCCCAAGGCTGGGTTGCGGGAGAAAGGAAAAAAAAAACTTGAAACCCATCAAAGGTATAATAAAGACAGCAGCAACAGCCTGGTTGATCAAAGGATCAACAATGAAGGCTGGTTTCAGGCCGGAGGGTAAGGATCAAAGACCCCTCGCAACCGATCACAGGTATGTCACGAGTATGTTGTCTAATTGATACTATCATCGTCTTAATAAAAGTATCATTATTTTGTTACTTTTCTTGCAAGGTACTCTCACATTTCTTCTTGTGAATTTACAAATACTATTTTTTAATGAATCGCGAAAATCGTAAAAGCAGGAGTGTAAACAGCTCGGGGAGTGTAAACAGCTCGGGGAGTGTAAACAGCTCGGGGAGTGTAAACATCTCGGGGAGTGTAAACAGCTCGGGGAGTGTAAACAGCTCGGGGAGTGTAAACAGCTCGGGGAGTGTAAACAGCTCGGGGAGTGTAAACAGCTCGGGGAGTGCAAACAGCTCGGGGAGTGCAAACAGCTCGGGGAGTGCAAACAGCTCGGGGAGTGTAAACAGCTCGGGGAGTGTAAACAGCTCGGGGAGTGTAAACAGCTCGGGGAGTGTAAACAGCTCGGGGAGTGTAAACAGCTCGGGGAGTGTAAACAGCTCGGGGAGTGTAAACAACTCGGGGAGTGGACGGAACTTTCATTTTAAATTAGATTTTGTTCGTTTAAACTGGATTAGGATGAGTCATATAAATGTGTAAAACTTTCGTTTCATTATATTTTCAAAACACTACAACAGTTTGGTTATTCAGAGCTTTAAACATTTTCTTTATTGATGTTCAATGAGGACAAGTTTCACTTTACTCTGTTATGGAAAAATTGAGGAAATAAAGACAGGAATGGAGTATAAAACATCGAATCACTCAACAGAGCGAAAGACTAATGTGAGAGACCATGGAGTGATCAAGTCAGATCTCACCTTCAACGATGAGAACCTGCCTTCAAGAAAGAACTGGACAAGTTTCTTAAATCAGTGTTTGATAAGCGTGGCTGTGGTGCTTATGTTGGGCTTCGTGCGTCCAGTACCAACAGCCTGATTAATCAGGTCATCCACCGGGAGGCCTGGTCTGGGGCCGGGTCATGAGGGCTTTGACCCTCGGGATACCCCAAGTAGACTCTAGGTAGGTACCACTGTTATCTCTAATTCACTCTCTTAATGCATAAATCACAATCAAGGGTAAATTACAAAACAATCATAATCCACAATCCATATCAGTATTTTTTTCTGCGTCGACTGTGTAGCTCCACGTTATCGGATGCCATAAAACCTAGATGAAAGGGGAAATATCCCCACCATTTATGCCGAAAGATATGCTGGATCTTAAACAAGCAGGGTGAGCCTTTGGGAGAATGGCACCCTCCCAGAGATAATGCCCCTACCCCTAGGAGCAAACCACTCAGCCCCCACCACAACATTAACGTGACCTAGCCTCGGGTGCACCTGTAAAATAAAAATAACCACAAATAATTAAAATAGACATGACGTCTGGCAACGCAGAGGCTGAGCATTATCAATCAACTTTCAATTCTGCGTGATGCGAGGCTGGGTTGTCTTATGTAGGAGTCACTCATATGGACCTAGGTACACAGGCATTAAATATTACCCAACACTGTCACTGTGGTCGTACAGTGTATAATACTGTTGTTTTATCATTTAAGACCCATCTACTGTTGTCTTATCATGTAAGACCCATCACTGTGGTCGTCCAGTGTATAATACTGTTGTTTTATCATTTAAAAACCATCTACTGTTGTCTTATCATGTAAGACCCATCAAACACTGTGGTCGTACAGTGTATAATACTGTTGTTTTATAATTTAAGACCCATTTACTGTTGTCTTATCATGTAAGAACCATCAAACACTGTGGTCGTACAGTGTATAATACTGTTGTTTTATCATTTAAAACCCATCTACTGTTGTCTTATCATGTAAGACCCATCAAACACTGTGGTCGTACAGTGTATAATACTGTTGTTTTATCATTTAAAACCCATCTACTGTTGTCTTATCATGTAAGACCCATCAAACACTGTGGTCGTACAGTGTATAATACTGTTGTTTTATCATTTAAGACCCATCTACTGTTGTCTTATCATGTAAGACCCATCAAACACTGTGGTCGTACAGTGTATAATACTGTTGTTTTATAATTTAAGACCCATCTACTGTTGTCTTATCATGTAAGACCCATCAAACACTGTGGTCGTACAGTGTATAATACTGTTGTTTTATAATTTAAGACCCATCTACTGTTGTCTTATCATGTAAGACCCATCAAACACTGTGGTCGTACAGTGTATAATACTGTTGTTTTATCATTTAAGACCCATCTACTGTTGTCTTATCATGTAAGACCCATCAAACACTGTGGTCGTACAGTGTATAATACTGTTTTTATCATATAAGATCCATCTACTGTTTTTATCATATAAGATCCATCTACTGTTTTATCATGTAAGATCCATCTACTGTTTTATCATGTAAGATCCATCAAACACCGTGGTCGTCCGGTGTATAATACTGTTGTTTTATCATATAAGACCCACCAAACATTACCCAACACACTATCCATTTTGCGCCAATCCAAAAACGAGTTGCATTTTTGTACAGGTTGTCTATTGTGAGGTGTCTGAAGGAGTGAAAGTGTTTCAACATCGATGTGTGCGGCCAGCCAATGAAGCTGCCAGCCAGTGGTGGTGCTACCACCTCCCCCATAACCACCACGCCAACCACAATCACCATTATCCACCCCCCCCCACCACAGCCACTACCATCACTCTTTGCCTCCTTCCTCCCATCTAACATAACTTGTCTATACCTACCAAGATGCCAAGCACATAAGAAAGGAGCAACACTGAAGCAGGCCTGTTGGCCCATACTAGGCAGGTTTCACCACCTTATGCCCGTCCAGCAGGGATAAGAAGTTAATCCACTAGGTTTCTGGCTAAGAAGAGTGGCAAAGATGTGGAGGAGGGTGGGGGGAAAGATCCCCCACCCTAGGCAGCAATGGCACACCTGCCCCCACCATCTACCACAATGCCCTTCATTCATCTAAACACTTTTCTTTAGCTTTATCGTCTCTCGACAAAATCGAGCAACTGAGAAGGGCGGAGGCAGCGTGAAGGAAGTCTACCTGCAGTTGATTCCCAGTCGTCGTTCACCTTGCCTGATCCCAAACCAGTGTGTAGAGATTTTTAAATTTTGTCAGGAGGGTTAAGGGGTGCTTACTGGTGAGTGGCACTCATCCTGTGAGTGAGTATGTCACCATGAAGTCAGTACATTATCACCTCAAATATTTGACACCATCGGCAACTTCAACTCAATCTCTGGCTCTTTCAAAATGCAGGTACCTTTGGTTTAAAAAGACACTTGAGCAAACACGAAAACGTTTCGATCCTGGACAGTCTTCATGTCACCATGTGTCACTCACACCCCACTCCGCCTATATATAGTCACTTTAACCTCTGTGTGTTAGGAGTGATCAAGGTCCCAGTAACGAAATATTTTCTAATAAATATGTCCTAGCGTTTGCTCTCACGTCTTCTCAAACCAATTTGTCGGTATCTATTACCAAGGTTTATACCATCACTATGTTTACAACTATCCTTGTCTACGGGTATCACCAGGGTTACAAGAATCCTTACGTAACCGCCGCATACCCTAGAAATTTTTTAAAACCTGGATAAGTAGAACCTCCAACATAAGAGATGCCTAGCCAATGATGATACCCTATTTATTATCTCCAGGCTGGAATATTGCATCTTTGAAGAACTGCGTGTGGCTAGCACTAACAGCCTGGTTAATCAGGTCATCAACTATGAGGCAATGGCTGAGACTGGGTCAGCAGTAACAGCCTGGGTGATCAGGCCCTGATCCACCACGAGGCCTGGTCATGGACCGGGACGCGGGGGTGTTGACCCCTGGAACACCCGAAATCGTCTTCAGGTAACGTTCAGGTATGCTGGAGACCTGTTTGGAGAGGTTATACAGACTTGAGAGGGTTAGGATGGATAAGGTTTGTCAGGAAACAGGACAGATTTGGGAGGGTTAACTATGAAAAGCTGTTACAGGTATATACGTCTCTGCATAGTGATGGTTCGTCCCGTGGTTCAGTTTCTGACCAGGCATCTTACTTGCTGGCCTGGTCAGTCACACTGTTGGTGCTCTCTGTGTAACATACCTCTGACTAGTTTCAGAGTTCTACTACCATTGCAGACCGGCCTGATAAACCATGCTGTTATTATTCGCTGCCCGCAGTACAACATAGGAATCACAGCCCAACTGATCAGAAATATTTCTGAGGGACTATATCAAATTAACTCTTGAAAACCATTAGACTTTGGTCGTTAATTTTCCTTGTGTGTGAAGCATTACACCCTTCACGCATATCAAGTTATTTCTTCAAGGGAGGTAGGAAAGACTTGAATTCTTAAAATATTTAGTGCACTGCATAATTATAAACGTCAGTTTTTATACCAGCTGGGTTTTGGAGCCTACGCTGGTCTGCAAGCAACCATCTTGGAGCCTGCATGCAACCATTCTGGAGCCTACGTTGGCCTTCATGCAACCATTCTGGAGCCTACGTTGGTCTTCATGCAACCATTCTGGAGCCTACGTTGGCCTTCATGCAACCATTCTGGAGCCTACGTTGGTCTTCATGCAACCATTCTGGAGCCTACGTTGGCCTTCATGCAACCATTCTGGAGCCTACGTTGGTCTGCATGCAGCCATTCTGGAGCCTACGTTGGTCTTCATGCAACCATTCTGGAGCCTACGTTGGTCTGCATGCAGCCATTCTGGAGCCTACGTTGGTCTTCATGCAACCATTCTGGAGCCTACGTTGGCCTTCATGCAACCATTCTGGAGCCTACGTTGGTCTGCATGCAGCCATTCTGGAGCCTACGTTGGCCTTCATGCAACCATTCTGGAGCCTACGTTGGTCTGCATGCAGCCATTCTGGAGCCTACGTTGGTCTTCATGCAACCATTCTGGAGCCTACGTTGGTCTGCATGCAGCCATTCTGGAGCCTACGTTGGCCTTCATGCAACCATTCTGGAGCCTACGTTGGCCTTCAAGCAACCATTCTGGAGCCTACGTTGGCCTTCATGCAACCATTCTGGAGCCTACGTTGGCCTTCATGCAACCATTCTGGAGCCTACGTTGGTCTTCATGCAACCATTCTGGAGCCTACGTTGGCCTTCATGCAACCATTCTGGAGCCTACGTTGGTCTGCATGCAACCATTCTGGAGCCTACGTTGGTCTGCATGCAGCCATTCTGGAGCCTACGTTGGCCTTCATGCAACCATTCTGGAGCCTACGTTGGTCTGCATGCAGCCATTCTGGAGCCTACGTTGGTCTGCATGCAGCCATTCTGGAGCCTACGTTGGTCTTCATGCAACCATTCTGGAGCCTACGTTGGCCTTCATGCAACCATTCTGGAGCCTACGTTGGTCTGCATGCAGCCATTCTGGAGCCTACGTTGGCCTTCATGCAACCATTCTGGAGCCTACGTTGGCCTTCATGCAACCATTCTGGAGCCTACGTTGGTCTTCATGCAACCATTCTGGAGCCTACGTTGGTCTGCATGCAGCCATTCTGGAGCCTACGTTGGTCTGCATGCAGCCATTCTGGAGCCTACGTTGGCCTTCATGCAGCCATTCTGGAGCCTACGTTGGCCTTCAAGCAACCATTCTGGAGCCTACGTTGGTCTTCATGCAACCATTCTGGAGCCTACGTTGGTCTGCATGCAGCCATTCTGGAGCCTACGTTGTTCTTCATGCAACCATTCTGGAGCCTACGTTGGCCTTCATGCAACCATTCTGGAGCCTACGTTGGTCTTCATGCAACCATTCTGGAGCCTACGTTGGTCTTCATGCAACCATTCTGGAGCCTACGTTGGTCTTCATGCAACCATTCTGGAGCCTACGTTGGTCTTCATGCAACCATTCTGGAGCCTACGTTGGTCTTCATGCAACCATTCTGGAGCCTACGTTGGCCTTCAAGCAACCATTCTGGAGCCTACGTTGGTCTTCATGCAACCATTCTGGAGCCTACGTTGGTCTGCATGCAGCCATTCTGGAGCCTACGTTGGTCTTCATGCAACCATTCTGGAGCCTACGTTGGCCTTCAAGCAACCATTCTGGAGCCTACGTTGGTCTTCATGCAACCATTCTGAGCCTACGTTGGTCTGCATGCAGCCATTCTGGAGCCTACGTTGGTCTTCATGCAACCATTCTGGAGCCTACGTTGGCCTTCATGCAACCATTCTGGAGCCTACGTTGCTGTCTGCCATGCAGCCCTTCTGGAGCCTACGTTGGCCTTCATGCAACCATTCTGGAGCCTACGTTGGCCTTCATGCAACCATTCTGGAGCCTACGTTGGTCTGCATGCAGCCATTCTGGAGCCTACGTTGGTCTTCATGCAACCATTCTGGAGCCTACGTTGGTCTGCATGCAGCCATTCTGGAGCCTACGTTGGTCTTCATGCAACCAGACCTCTTAATAAGCAGCAACGCTGGATATATCAGTAGTGTGTTATCCTATTCTGTATGACAGTTACATAGTGGAAACAGAAGTTAGCTGTGTTTCCTTGTCATATTCCATTACACAGAATGGATTACAGATATAGTATTGAAAATCTGTCAACCTGACGTGAGACTTCAGTAGAACAAAGAGGACGTCAAGTATTCCATTAAAGGTTCATCAGCTACGGGAGTTTCAAAGGTTTAAGTTAAGGTTTAAGTTAAGTTAAGCATCGATGAGAGGGCAGTGAACCACTGAATTTCAATGTCTATAGGAAAAAATCACAGGGATTTTCTCAGGAGACCATGTTTGGTGTGCCTGTATTGGCGCCAGGCTTCGTTGACGACTTGTTAGTTAACAAACCTTTGGTTGTATATAAGAGGTCAGCCAGCAGGAACAGTGCTGGCCAGGCAAGCCTGACAAAAAGCCGGGCTCCGGGAGTAGAAAAGCTCTCAAAACTCATCAAAGCTCCTCCTGTATCTTCCTTATTTCAGTATCTATCACTTCCTTGCTTCAAAATTTACATAACTTTTTTGGCTAGATATTTTCCAGCTGTCATCTTTGTTGCTTTGATTGAAACAGTTTACACAATATTCTTGACACGAGAGTACAAGTTATTTAAATATCGTCACCAGTGGCGTTATTTCTCTTTCAATATCCACCCTGTTATTTTCCTGGTTTTTGGCAGCACTGAACTTACCGTGTTCTCCGACTTTGTTATCCCAGGTTTTTCTTGCGTGTCCCGTAGCTCGGTTGGTAGCGCACACAGCTCACACACTGACGTCCATGGTTCGATCCCAGGTGCAGGTGGGAACATTTGGACGTGTTTCCTTAAGACACCTGCTGTCCCTGTTTACCTAGCAGTAAATAGGTACCTGGGTGTTAGCCGACTTGTGTGGGTCGCATTCTGGGGACAAAACCTAATTTGCCGGAAATGCTTTGCATAACAAGGGGTTTTCTATATTGTAGTATGTCATTGACGTCAGCTAGGTTTATATAAGTTGTATTATGTACTTGTAGAAAATTATTATTATTATTATTATTATTATTATTATTATTATATGTTCCTCATTCTGTTATGTACCACCCCAACAAATTTCAACAAAAACACTAATAATACACTAGGACATATTTATTAGAAAACGTTTCGGTCGTGGGACCTTGATCAAGGTCCTAGGACCGAAACGTTTTCTAATATATCCTAGTGTTTGCTCACCTGTATTTTTAAACCACTAATAATACTAATACTACCTAATAATAATAATAATAATAATAATAATAATAATAATAATAAAATAATTAATAAATAGTAACGATAAATAATAATAATAATAATAATAATAAAATAATAAATAGTAACGATAAATAATAATAATAATAATAATAATAATAATAAATAATTAATAAATAGTAACGATAAATAATAATAATAATAATAATAATAATAAAATAATAATAATAATCATAATAAATAATAATAATAATAATTATAATAATAATAATAGATTCTAAGCCGTTGTAAAGAAGGCTTTGGCTTGAAGCAGCGGGGAAGATGAACCACCAACTAGTGGGGATTGGCAGGCAGCTCCGGCCATCTCTCCCACTAAAGAGGACGAGCCCTAAGGCTTCTCTCTCACTCCCACACCCACAACCATTTTTAAATACTTGTCAGATGTTGCACCCATTTGGCGCTCACCTGACAAGGTGTTGCTAGATATCCTGACAACGAGTATATAAACCCGGGCAGCAAGTGCAGCCAAGTTAATGAGTCTTCTTCCTCTCACTTGTACGATTCATCAAACACTTTGTCCATAGATCATTCACGAAACTATGTCCACTTTCTGCAGTGTATATTATTATTAGTATTATACGGAAACACTAAAGTAATCGCCATATAAAGACTGGTAATAGGATTTTATCGAAAGGGAAGGGCAGCTCCACTCACTAGAATCAAGAATAATAATGTATCTATAAATATATCCGTTACTGGTTCCGTGAATCATCGCGCCCGCGACCCAGTCTCAAACCAGACCACTTACCCGGACTGGTCCCAGACCAGGCCTTCCTTTGGATGACCCGATCAACCAGGATGTTGATGCTTGCACACGATGGAAATATTACAGGACTGAGAACTATTAAAAAAATACACTAAGGAAAGTGTGGAAGCCCTACTTGTCATCTTTAATTTTCATGAGACTGAAAAAAAATCAACAATTCTGCTGAGTGCAAAATATTTAAGAGGCTTCCATTTCACTATTACATACCTGGACTGAACATAAGGAACACTGCGGGAGGTGTACTGGCCCATGTTTTACCTTCGACAAGTTTCGAGAGCCTTGCCACTCTCGGAGCCCAGCCATGGGCCAAGCAAGTCCTAGTCACCTCCCAGGTTGGTTGGTGTCTAACACCTTGTTACTGAAGTGGCAGATACCAGAGTTTTTGACTCCATTCGTCATATAGAAATCCAATAATCTGGACACAACAGACGCACACGTTTTCCTGAAGAACCTGCACAACTTCCTGCAAAAAGTGCCAGATCAGCCAAATTTTGATGGTTATTCAGGTCTGAAGGCCGCTGCCAGCAACAGCCTCATTGATCAAACGGTCAATAGGGTAGTCTGGCTTCAGGCAAGGCTGAAGACAAAACTCTTGAAACCAGCCACATGTATACAGTGAACAAGTTCAAGTAAAATCACATTTAAGCCTTAATGTACAGTATATAATAATAATAATAATAATAATAATAATAATAATAAATAATAATAATCTTTACTTCTACAAGTACATAATACAACTTATACATTAGGTTAATTTTGTCCCCCAGGATGTGACCCACACCAGTCAGCTAAACACACATGTACCTACTTACTACTAGGTGAACAGGGACATCAAGTGTCTTAAGGAAACACGCCCCAATGTTTCCACCCGTACCGGGATCGAACCACGGACCACGGCTATTTTTATATCCTGGTCTGAGACCATGCTGCAGGGGGGCGATGACCCCGGAACCTACCAGGGGCTACAGGCAAATATGAAGAGCAAGTTTAATACTAAATAACACACATACACAACTGCTTTATAAATGTGCTGAAGTGTAGAGGGTGTGTACAAAAACATGTGAACATTGTTAGTAGTGAAAAGGTTTGATATAATGGTTGTTAGTAGTGAAAAGGTTTGATATAATGGTTGTTAGGAGTGAAAAGGTTTGATATAATGGTTCATCTTGTGACTTGTGTGGCGGCAGAGCGGTGACGTCAGCGGAAAGACTAGCATCCGGTGGGAAATGTAAGTTAAATAATGTCACAGCGAGTCCTACGCTGTCCGGTGATAAGGTTAACTGAAGATGACTCTAGAGGGCTCGCCGACCCCCGCGGCTCTCTTTCCCAAACCAGACTTTCTGAAGAGGTCTTATCAGCTAGGTTGTTAGTGTTGGCGGCATGCAGTCAAAGCAGCCTCACTCCCGACTGACATGGAATTAACTTAAGAAACTTAGCAAGTTTTCTTTTCAAGACACCCAGGGGTCTGTTGGTAATTCTCCGTATGCTCAAACAATTTATAACAAGAAATCTTAAAAAGAGGGAACTTGACAAGCTCCTCAAGTTAGTTCCTGATTAGCCTGGTGATGGTGCCAACATTAGGCTACAAGCTGCTAGCACCAACAGCCTTATCGATCGGGCTATTAACCAGGAGACTAGGTCTAGGACGGAGCTGAAGGGGGTAATGACCCCCGGAATCGAGTGAAGCTAAACTACCTACTTGGTTACCTAATGACGGATTCGGAGGTCACTGCCGCCGCGGCCCTGTCCTGAATTATATAGATCTCTTGCTTGCCGACCCATTATTCAGGCTGTGTGCGCTAGCAGCACCCAGTTGAACGCAAGCACCTGTGCCCGGCTGATCAGGAAGTGTGAATGAGCCCGTTGAACAAGAAGAAACAGGCACAGCAAGACAAGGACAGATGAAGAGGAAAACATTACACCAAATACGAGACAAAGTTCAATGTTCACTAAACTGAGAGTTAGTTGACAATACAGACAATTCAAAGGTGTTAATACTATGCTTGCGATGTTCGTGAACACATCCATTCTAGAGAAATGAATGGAATATTTAGATGCCATCATTCAAAGAAAGCTACTTCACTTTATTAATATTGCTTAACCGTGGTAAAATATACGTCTACTTGGATTGATATAACTCAGCTAAGAAAAAACCGGATGTACGAGGTAACTCAGAAATTAAAGCGTAAAATAAAATCGTAAAAAAATGTGGGAAAAACGAAATGCATAAATTATGGCTGGGATGTACCGCCTGCAAACGTTTCACTCAAATGTGTACTAGGAATCTCTAAACATTGCCATGAAACACTCTGAGCAGCCATTGTATGCAGCGATGCAGGTGATTCAAGCATTATGACCATCAATGTTAACTACAACAGCACGCGCACACACGCACGCACACGGATCACTACAGCAGGGGTAATTAATTACTCACCCACTTTGGTTTGCGGAGAAAAGTCTTAGCCTGAACCCAGCCTCTTAAGGTGCGTTTATGAACTCTTAGACCTCACCATACTCACTGTTAAAACAGTAACGGGCTGTGGTTCGAACGTTGCACTGTGTGGGGCCTGCAGTCACAGCAAGAGCACCACCGGCACCTGCAGTCCCAGCAACAGAGCCACCAGCAGCAACAGCCTGGTTGACCAGGCAAACAACAGGGAATAGAACAACTCTCGGAACTCATCAAAGAATGTGTCAACAACAATTTGTAAGAGCAACAGCTTGCTTGATCAGGCCTGATCCACCAGGAGACCTGGTCTGGGACCTGACCGCGGGGGCGTTGATCCCCGAAAACATTTCTCAGGTATCCTTCAGGTTATCATCACGTAAGAAGATCACTGCACACTCAGATCACTTCCTACGTCTGGAGACGGTGAAATGAATACGGTAAGAGGTACCTTAGGAAGAGTAAATTAGGGCCCAAGACCTTCCCTTCATACACCAGGGGAATTACCAATAGACCTCTGGAAGACAAAAAAAACTGCACGGGTTCAAGTTAGTTTCTAATCAACCGGGGTGTAGTGCATTCGTTGGACTGCGTGAGGCTAACACCCACAGTCTGGTTGATCAGGCCAGGAGGCCTCGTCTGTGAGAGGGTTGTAGGAGCGATGACCCAAGGAATCAGCAAGTCAAGGTAACCACAACAGAGGTCTCTCCTCCTAGTAGTCTAGTTCTGGTGCCAGGCTCTCCGCGAGCCTTTGGGAGGAGAGAGAGAGAGAGAGAGAGAGAGAGAGAGAGAGAGAGAGAGAGAGGAGAGAGAGAGCGAGAGGAGAGAGAGAGAGAGGAGAGGAGAGGGAGAGAGAGAGAGAGAGAGGAGAGGGAGAGAGAGAGAGAGAGAGAGAGAGAGAGAGAGAGAGAGAGAGGGGGGGGTTGTGTTAAGTATGGGGGGTTGGATGGTGGTTGCTATGGTGTCCATATAGACGGCTAGACACTGAGTGGGTGGTGGCGACTAGATCCAGCTATGTGTTCACACATGCCAGTCTGACGAACACAATTCTGACACCTTGTGCTTTGTTTCCCATGTTACTTGATATGTACTCATTGGAGCGGGAGGAGAGATGCATAACAATACATGCATATACGTGGAAAGTACTTCGGGGGCCTAGTCCCAAATTTGCTCACTGCCATAACAACATACACGAGTGAAAGATATGGGAGAATGTGTTGTATAAACCTAGTGAAAAGCAGAGGCGCTGTGGGCACAATAAGAGAACACACTATCGAAATACGCAGTCCTAGAGTGCTTAACATCTTGCCAGACTATCAGAAAAACTGCCGGGGCAAGAGGAAACTGGACAATTTCCTCCGCCAAGTGCCGGATTATCCAGGATGATGGATATGTGGGACAGCGGGACGCCAGCAGCAACAGCCTGGGTGACCAGGCAAGCACTAGTCTAGCCTAGCGCCCAAGGCCTGGATGCGAGAGTATGGAAACTCTCGAAACACTTCAAAGGTATATCAAAGGCGGGTTAGATTGAGTGCTTCTAGCTCAAAAAACACGGACTGATCAGTCTATTAACTAGGAGCCCTGATCTGGTCCGTGGACCTCTGATGTACCTATGACCGTTTCGAGGCGGTTTTCCCTACTCTCGTGGCCCTGTCCGGGGGTCAGGCCTCCCTGATGACTGCCTGGTCAACCAGGCTGTTGCTGTTGGCGGCTCGATCTGTTTGATCTGGCACTTGGTGGAGGTAGTGATCTAGTTTTCTCCTGAAAACATCTACACTAGTTCCAACAATATTTCTAATATCTGCTTGTAGCAGTGTGAATAGTCTTGGATTACGGATGTTATCACAAAGTAGTGAAACTCGAGACTCTTCAAAGGTATATCTTAGAGTGCAACTGACTTTTCATAAGATCTTACGCTTCCTTCCATATCACTCACTCCATTACGTTATCATCATATTGTGTAGATATGGGACTAGGCCCTCAAGTACCTTCCACGAAGTAAACAAGGAAGCCTGACCTGAGACCAGGCTGCAGGGTCACATGTATGTCATAAGTAAAACTTCTGTTACCTGTGACATACCCATGACCGCTTTCGAGAGTTCTACTTTGGCTGTGACCTAAGGCCAAACTATCCTGTTGAGTGTTCTATCAGCCAAACTACTATTGTTGCCTTCAGCTCGCAAGTCTACATTACCACCATAAGCTGGCTATTCTGATGCTTTCTGTACAAACTGGACCGGTTTCCACTTGAAAAATTTAACTAAAATAAAAATATAAATAGGCTTTGTTTTTATATCCGCAAGTAGAAGGTTGAAAAGTGTAGGACAACAGATGTTGCCAGTATTCTCTACTCAATGTGTGCAATTCGTTGCACTAGTTTCTCTCTGGGCCTGAAGCACACACTTGAGAGTTCTTGCATGTGTTGCATAGTTAAGTGCATGATGTGTTGAGTGACATTAAGTAGTTGGTGGTTATGATGGAAGTGCGTAATTGCTGCGTCAAACAGGTCCTACCTGTTGACAGTGTTGTGCCACCACACTCCCAACACCCCATCTCTGGCACCAGGCACTAGGCCACTACACATTTTTTAAATCTTACACTCGTGCCAAATTAATGATTTCCCAGCTAGCATGCACGTACGAACATGCACATCCCCTCGGACAACTTCAAGGGTAGATATGAAAAAAAAAGAACTGAATACCAGGAATTGGTAAAAACCGGTCGTGTATGTGGGACCAGGGACCAAGACCCGACCCCGGCAAATGCAAATAGACCTCCAGGTAAAACCCTTCACCTCTTTTCCTCTATGATTTATATATTTTCCTAGTCATTGTATTTTACTTGATTCTCTCTAAATGCTCAAATAACTTCAACAACCCCTTCTCAGCCCTCTGAATTATCCTTTTAGTAACCACACCTAATCTCTATGAATTTTCTGCATATTCTTTCACAGACTCATCTGCCAACAGATCCACTCCTAAATATCTGAACACCTTCACTTCTTCCATACTCCCTCCCTCCAAACTGCTATCCAAACTTCTACTGCCTAGATTTTTTATTTCATCACCTTGCTCTCTCTTATGTTCACTTTTAATTTCCTTCTTTCACACACCCTCCAAAATTCTCCACGCCAAACCCTTTGCAACTCCTCTACACGATCTCAGAAAAGAACTGTGCCAAACTCCCGGTTTGTAGAAAATTCGTTATCTTTTAGTCGTAAACCTCTACCCAATACCCCAGTATTCACTTCTTTTTCATTGCCATCTATAAATACATCACAACAACCATGGTGACATCAGACATCCTGAAAGTCCACTTTTACCGATATCTCCTCCTGTATTAATTACCAAAAAAAAAACGATGAAATTATTAATTATTATATTAAGGGGAAGCGCTAAACCCTTAAGGTAATACACCATTTGGAGGAATGAGAGGCAAACGGGTTCGAGCCAAGGAAGAGAAGAACGTATTAATTCCTTGTATCAAGAGCACCTCACCAGCACCAAGGAACCTCCCTTGTCGGGCGAACATAAAGTGACAGGGGAAGTAGAATGAGTCAGCCGAGGATATAGAGGTCTGCGATTCTGGAACAACTAACATTCACATCAGTTTCAAGATAAGACATGATAAGATACAAGAGGTGAGAGAGCAGCATGGCAAGTCAATATAGTTTAAGAGGCGGGGTCACGAGTTGAGGGTCAACTTCCCCTCCCAACAAGAATATGTTAAGAATCTCAGAAAAGAAGGAAGGGTTCCGGGAAGGTTGCTAGCGGAAGTGAAGGGGATGGACTGAGAGACATACTTGTGACCGCTTTCCAGGATTCTATCCTCACAACCAAGCCTGAGGCTTTGCTTCCTTGTTGGCTACCTGGTATACCTGGAGCACACCTGGAGGGAGTTCCGGGTGTCAACGCCCCTGCGGCCCGGTTCATGACCAGGCTGTTGGTGCTAGGGAAGCACAACCCCACGCAGCCATTACAGCCTGGCTGATCAGGCATTTTTAGGAGATAGTGATCCCGATTCTCCTGGAAACTTTAACCTTTAAGTCAATATTTCTTATAAGTTACCGTGGAACTCTAGGCCATAGAGGAGCTAAGAGCCAGTGAACATACTCATGACGACATGGCCGAGCTCCGGGAATAAAAAGATACTCGAAACTCATCAAAAGTATATCAAAGGGTCTAGACAGAGTGGATAAGGATACATTTTACTACATAAAGAGGAAGCCATGAGAGACAGATGGCAGCTAAACACATAGATAATATACTAGTGACCGGTTTCAAGAGTTATATTCTTGCTGTTCCACCTGAGACCAGACTTCACCATTAAATCTGGTCAGCCAGGCCTTTGCTGCCAAAATCCCGCAGATGAAAAAGGAATGTACATAAACCTGGAGTCTACCTGGTGTATGTGTTACGGTTTACTCCTTTTGGTTGATGGCCTGAGCAACCAGGCTGTTGGTCGTAGCCGCACGCAGGCCAACAAATGCACCACAACCTGGCTGGTCAGGAACTGACTTTACGAACTTATCTAGTTCCCTTCTGAAGATTAATAGGGTCTGTTGGTAATCCCTCTTATGTATGAAGGGAGGACATTAAAAAGTCCTGGTTCCTTTACCCTTATTGAGTTATCTTAGTGTACTATTATACCCGTGCTTTTCATTGAAGATATTTAACATCGTCTGTCAAGTTTCTCGTTTTCAAAGACAGTGACTTGTGTGTGCAGAGTTGGGTCTAGTCCCACTAGAATTTTTCATGTATAAATTATGATCCATTTTTCTCGCCTACGATCCAAGGAGTAAAATTCGAGGGAGTTTAAGCGTTCCCAATAACTTAGGTGCTTGACTGAGCTTATGCGGGCAGTGAAAATTCTCCGTATGTTTTCTAGCTCTACAATTTCCCCTGCATAAAAGGGGTTGTAAAAGTACAACAATATTCCAGTCTGGAGAGAACAAGTGACGAAGAGACTCGTCACTAACTTGATATCATTCTCGTTTTGAAGAGTCTGCTTATTCAGCCCATCATTTTCCTTCCCGCCCTCGCAGCCTGATACCAAACCAGTCCAACATATGCAACACAGCCTGGTTGATCAGGAAATTCGCGTTCCTTCTTGAAGACAATCTGGGGTCTGTCGGTAATTTCCCTTACGTATGAGGGGAAGGTGCTGGAAAGTCTTGGTCCCTTTACACTGACTTATCTCCTAAGTGTACTCATTGTGCCCCTACTTTTTAATGGAGGTATTCTGCAGTGTCTGCCAGGCTCTTGCTTACATGAAGGAATATCAGCGTGCACATGTGAGACCAGTCTCTCCACAATTATCCAGCTAGAAATTATTACTAAGATGCATATTTTTCCCCTACTTTCCAGTAAGTATAGTGTAAGTGACTTCAAATGTTCCTGATAATTTAGTTGCTTGACAGAATTTATACAGGCAGTGAAGTTCTCTGTACAATCTTCAGTTCTGTGATTTGGTATGTCTTAAGAGAGTACCATGGTGAAGGTAAACATTATATATAATTTAAAGAGTAAGTAAGAACTGGCCATAGAAGCCAGAAATCATTTACGTACAATTAAAAAAACTTGGGTCAGGAGCTATGACTCGACCTGTGCAAACAACTAGGTGAGTGCACACATCCACCCCCTGTGCCTCCCCCAGCACCCTAGATTCTGCAGGGGCGTATTGATTGTCGTGGCGGCTACCCCGGTTACGTTGCCACAACCCACTCTGTCTGTTACCCCACCCCCCCACCGCCCCGCCCCCCGCCCCCAAACAGCTGGTGTGGCGAAGCTTAGGCGCTCTAATAGTGTCTTCACGAAGGTGTAATGACCGGGAGATCACTGACGCTCATACAGACGTTACAATACTCTTCTTCGTAAGAATATATAAAACGTGCATATACAGATGTAATGTTAACATCCATGAATAAAGTGTAATGAACACTTGTCAACATTCAATACTAACCCACTTGGAGACAGAAACTCAAAAGATTAATTGGTCTTTATATTTCGACCCCCTTCTGGGATCCTCTTCAGCAGATCCCAGAAGGGGATCGAAATATACATATCAATTAATCTTGTGTGTTTGTTTACATGTACGTTATTAGGAGCACACGGTGTTACTATATATCCATGGTACAATATACCGACAAATACGTTAATAAGGTACAGTGTGTGTATTGTTCCCGTTACGGTATCGTGTCTTCTGGTTCTTTATTCTATGTGGTTTACGACATTTTACTTGCATCTGTGAGAACTGATAAAAGTATCTGATGGGCGAAACGTCTTCTCAATAAAATGCCATAGTGTGTCTTATTAACAAGCTTTTACTTGGACACTGTTTCGCTCAGGATTGAGCTTTACGAAGCCATCTTAATTTAACGAACATAAGAAAAACGGAGCACTGCAGCAGGCCTACTGGTCCATGCTACAGCCATGATAAAACACTACCATTAGCGAGAGGTTCGCCCACTTAAAGCATATCCTGTAAATTCTCTCTTCTTACCCACTGCGTCAGTTAGTATTTACCTTTACATCTTTGACGAGTTTCCAGATTTTTTTCTAGTCCCGGAGCCGGCCCATGGGCTAGGCTCGTGTGCTGCTTGCCTGGTTAACCAGGCTGTTGTTGTACCACAAGTTGTGCCTAGTATGTTTCCCCTAGGTAACCATCCAGGGAGGTACTGCCGTCCTCTCAGAGTTTGCAATGGAAGACTGTTCAATGTTTTTCTCAATATGTACAATGACTCACGAAATCGTAATGATACGATTGCAAACAAACCACAGTACGCGTGGGGACTGAACTCGAGTTTTATGACTCGCTTGCCGCGAGTTCAATCCTCACCCGTACTGTGATTTTTATGTACTGGTAAATCATACAAGCCTTTGTTTACATTCACTATACACAAGTATGTAAAATGACAGGTGAATCTTCAGGTCTGGTCCGAGACCATGCCAAAAGAAGGCAATGGTTCATTAATATATAACAGAGCACTACAAAATACTTTTCCAGAGCGATAAAAAGGTCAGGTTTCACTCTCCCTTGTTCACACGGTTTCTAAATTTTCAGTCGTGAACCCTAAGTCGACCTGAAAGCCGCCCACTTGAAAAGGAAAAAAAAAAGATCCAAAATCCACATGGGGAAAACTAAAGACCTGAAAAACGTACAGACACGTATAGTTACCACTACCAGTTCACACTTGATCCGTACTCCTTGGAACAGGCTATAAAAATGCATCATAATTTATACCTGAAAATTCGAAGAGGACAGGTTCCAAATCTGTGCACTGGAATGTCTCCTTACGAGAGCGGGAGACACGACAGGTGCAAAATACTCGCAATGAAAAGCCAGCAGCAATAAGTATGTAACTAAATGGATACAACTATGACCATAATTTTTAAAGGGTGGACCGGTAAGCCAGCGGAAGGCCTCGGTCAGATGACAAAAAACTCCAACGGCGGGTCATCATCTGATTAAGACCCGCGTCAGGAAACAGGACAAGTGTTTCCTGACGAACCTTACCTAACCTACAGACAGTACATAAGAGGACTTACCAACCACAAGAGCAAGGCTTCCCATCTTACCTTTCATGAATTTCATATATATTTTTGTATCGTCCGTATATGATAGGACAAACCTTATACCTTTGATGGGTTTCAAGAGTTTTCCTACTCCCGGAGCCTGGCCTTGGGCCAGGCTTGTCTGGTGCTTGCCTGATCAACGGCCCGCTGGCCCACATATCCATCACAGCCTGGTTGATCTGGCACCTCATTTCCTCTTATTATTATTCCATTTTCAATTCACTTTCAATCCTGTTCTATGTTTACGATCATTTGAGAGTTGCTCTACCTTCGCAGCCCGACCTTAGGTCATTCTTCCTTGTTGCTTGCCTGCCCAACTAGACTGCTCCTATTTCCGGCCTGCACGACTTCCCAGAACTTACAACTTGGCTGATCAAGCACATTCAGCAGACAGTGGCCAAAATGAGTGTCAGGAGGGAAACTTGTGCAAGCATGGAGGAGGAGAGAAGATGGTGGAGGAGCTTCCTCCAGGCATTCAGAAGCGGGATAATAGCTTTAAGAGGAGGGAGAAGGAGGACGAGGGAGGGAGGAGGAAAGAGGAAGAGGAGGGGAGGGAGGAGGAGGAAGAGAGGGAGGAGGAGGAAGAGAGGAGGAGGAGGAGGAAGAGGGGAGGGAGGGGAGGAAGAGGGGGAGGGAGGGGAGGAAGAGGGGGAGGGAGGGGGAGGAAGAGGAAGGAGGGAAAGAAGAGGAGGAAGGAGGGGAGGAAGAGGAAGGAAGGAAGAGGAAGGAGGAGGAGGAAGATGAGGAAAAGGAGGAGGAAGAGGAAGAATAGGAGGAAGAGGGGGAGGGTGGTAGGCCAGGTTTTGGCCGGAGCTTGGGAAAGCGGGCGGAAGGGTGGGTCGTCTGGCTGGTGTCTGGAGCATGTCTGGAGCGTGTCTACCTCCCCCCCCCCCGTCCATCCCCCTCGTGATTCTCTTCAGGCTGGAGTACTGCTGTATTATACTAAATGCCGCTTCCAAGCAGGCGAGAATGTTGAGCTTGAAAATATAGAGAGATCTTTCACTGTCCGTACAGTAAATATATACTCAATCAAATATTTGAACTACTGGGAACTCTTCAAATCCCTTCAACTGTATTCCTTGAAACGTAGGCGAAAAAGGTACATTAATTTACACCTGGAAAATCCTTACGAAAACAAGAGATTTGGCAGGTAGCGTAAAGTACCTGCAATAAAAAGCAGGTGCGTGACGAGTACATCCCACTTTTCAACGCTTTCCCGTCGCGCAAATGGCTATCTTCAAGAGGGAACTTAAGTTTCTCAAGTTAGTTCCTGACCAGCTGGGCTGTGGTGCATACGCTGGACTGTGTGCGGCCAGCAGTAACAGCTTAGTTGATCATGCTTTAATCCACCAGGCGGCCTGATCTGAGACAGGGCCAAGGGAACGTTGGCCCCCGAAAAAGTCCTTCAGGTATCCTTGCGTCTCCGGTAACACACAGTAGCTAGGACCAAGTCGCTCCTCACCCTGGACAATGGAAGCATATGTCTGTAAGGTTTACCTGCCATTTTGCATGTTTATGAGACAGAAAGGGCTGACAAAATATTTAACGGGGTTTTGTTTTACTCATGACAGGAGGACAGCACTTCCCTGGATTTCACCAAGTCACCGAGGAGCTTGATACGTTTCTCACGTCAGTTCCTGATCACCCAGCAACAGCCAGATTGATCAGGCAATCAACCAGGGAGACCTTGTGTAGAACAGGCCAAAGGGGAGGATGACTTCCCCCAGCCAATAAAAGGCATTACACAACCCGCACAGAGACAGAGAAACTTACGACGACGTTTCGGTCCGACTTTAACCATTTACAGTCACATGAACACAAGTGTGTGTCCCCCTCGCCTTTATATACTGGCTCCCTCACTCTTTTGTGTTAGTGTGACTTTGTAAATGGGTCAAGTCGGACCGAAACGTCGTCGTAATCTTCTCTCTTTTATGTGCGGGTTATTTGTGTATTGTTCCAGTCACGGTATTGTGCCTTTTTGTTCTTCAATAAAAGGCATACAGACAAGCAAGGTGTCTGGTAGTGCCCGGCACCTTACCTTTACCTATGATGAGTTCCGAGAGCCTTTCTACTCCCGGAGCCCAGCCGTGGGCCAGGCTCGTTTTGTACTTGTCTGGTCAACCAAGCTGCCCCCACATATCCATCCCAGCCAGGGTGATCTGGCACCTGATGAAGATACTTGTCCATTTTCCTCTTGAAGACTTGTACACGTGATGATCCAGCAAGTGTCTCACATTCAACAATAATTATTTGCTTTCTTTTACGGCTTCCTGACACAAGTGTGTCAGGTACAAAACGATGTTAGAGCTAATTTATTTTTTATGGCACAAGTGGCGGACCCCTGACAAACAGACTCTTGTTGTCATACCAATTATCAACTCGCTTGTATATTATGATGTGTGGCAGGTGTGGTGGGCGAGGCAGGTGTTGGACACTGAAACAATGAGGTACTTTTTATATAAACAGACCACATCAAGAGCACACGCGTGACCGGCTTCTGAAGTTTTTCCACTCCAGCAGCTCAGCCTGTGGAAAGACTTCCTTGCTATATCCGTAAATATATATACTTCCAGGGATAATTGCTCCCGCCACCCGATCTCAGACCAGGCCTCCTAAATTGAAAAGAAATATTACAGAACTAAGATATATTAAGAAAGGAAAAATAAATACAAGTGCATAGTGATTGTAAGAAGAACTTTTGTAAGATTTGTCTTACATATTCGTGAAAGAAAAGACCAGCAATTCTGCGAAAATAAAAAGCACTGAACAAGCTCTAATTTCACACTCATGGCACCTCCCTGGAGGGTTGGAGTCTACCAACTTACTATGTATGTTTCACATGAGAGGATGGTAATACCTCCCTGAATGGATGCTCTTTACCTATCTTCTACCTATATTTAACTCCTAAGAAAGGACGGTAGTGCCTCTCTAGATACTTACTGTCTACTGCCCTACTACCAATGTGTGAAACCATATGATAGGACAGTAGTACTTCCTGTCTACCAACCTACTTCCTGTTTCACACTCTTCTGACAGAATGGTAATACCTCCCTGGATGGGTGCTGTCTACCAGCCCTACCATCTGTGGCTCACTCACAATGCAGGGACCCAAACAGTATTTGCCAGTCAAACCATTCATAGATCTGGTCACTTCCCCCACAATGTTAAAAAAAAGGTATATGCCTCTAATTCGATTGGCTCATTTGAAAACCAGGTTCGACCAGGCAGCGGGACGGGTATATTATTTCTAGAAAACTGGCATAAACAGAATTAGACAGTGTCTCCTAAACGAAAGTGGGGAAAACTCATGTCTATTGTGTGGCCAACTTACCACCGCACCAGGTGAGTGGAACACTAAACTGGACATAACAAACGAGGAATGATTGCAAAACGAGGCACTGGTATATACAGCCCAGTATGTAGAATTACACTGACAACACAGAGGCAGAATATAACTATCCCAGCTGAGCTGGGAGACCGGTAAGGCAATCAGAATTTCGTCGAGTATTCCACTAAGGATTCAGTAGCTATGGCAGCTTAAAAATACTTCTTTCCAGCAGAGCTGGAGTTGCTATTACTTGGACATATGATCATATATCTGTGGAGAGTCGGGGAAAAGGGGAAGAGAAGGCTGGGAAAAGTTAGGGTGGGGAAGGTTGTGGCGGTAGGCGATGAGACGGCCATAAATCGATACAACTTTTCCCAAGAAAGCTAGTATATTTATAAGGCACGTCATATCGTGCTGGGAGAATAGAACTGCTAAAACGTCAAAGTTAGATGTGTTTCTGGGTCCGTCACTAATGACTTGCCTTTAAACCCAATAAGTCAAACAGTTGACTTCATTCCTACCTAGGGATTAAAGCTTTACTGAAATGTCATGAAGTAGACTGCGGAAATATGACTTTTGACCTTTAAACCTCCTAATTATAAACTTCGTCTACCTGTCCCTTAGCTCGATGGGTAGGGCAATCAGCTCACACATCGAGGTCCGTGGTTCGATCCCCTTTACACGTGGAAACATTAGGAAGTGTTTCCTAAGAAACCTACTGTCCGTTCACCTATCAGTGAAATAGGTATCTGGGTGTTAACCGACTGGTGTGGGTCGCATCATGGGACAAAATTGACCTAATTTGCATAACAAGCGGCTTTCTATATAGTAGTTGGTTCCTGGGATCAGTGTTCCTACAGACCAGACCTTTGCTTATGGTCTAGTCAGCCAGACTGTTGAGGTTTACAGACTGAACAGCATTGGCACCACAGAGCCACGAACCTTGCAAGTTTCCTATTGAAAATAGTTAGGGATCTTCTGGCAACTGCCCTTACATATTACTGGAAGATTTTAGAACATTACATGCAGATTTTAATTACATTTTTCCATTCAGGTTATACTGCATCTTCTGCCATGTCTTCCGCTCTCTTAAGACCTTACTTCAGTATGCAGATTTGGATTCAACCTTTACATTTATTTGAGCGTGTACAATTTTATTGATCGAAATGTTTACCTGTAGTCGATTCTGGTGGGTCATACATACCTATGGTCCGGTCCCAGACAAGGCCTCCTGGTTGGGTATCGTTACTGTCGAAACGTTTTGCCTGCACAACAGCCTTCTTTAGTCGAACACAGGCGAAACAGCAGTCTTTTTGAAGTAATCAGTCCGTCAGCCTTGGTAGGTGGTCAGTCCCTGAAGTCTACAGCACAAGCATGGGGCCAGACCTTATATTCCATTTCAGACGTGAGGTGAAGCAGCTGGAGTTGACGCCACATGTGAGCGTGGCCCTAAAGGGCTTCTTTCAGATATATAGGAACAAAATCAGGGGAAATATGTGCCCACTTAAATGTAACTCATGTCAACTCACAGTGACAAAGAAATGTACATCATTTTCGCCCTTATTTGATTTCTGTTTTTACACAAAAGGACACAAATGAACTCCCGGATATCATTAATTTTACAGGTTAGAGCGAAAATAAAATACGCAAGACGAAGTCACTAGTGACATGGTCCTCAAATAGACAGATTAAAACTAAACAAATCGCCATGGGAGGAAGTGCAAAATAAACACAGTGAGAAGCAGGGGTGCGGTGGGGACAATAAGGGAACACTGTATCAACATCCGGGGTTCCAGACTATTCAACATCTTACCAGAAGATATCAGAAACATGGCTGGAACAAGTGGAAACTGGACAAGTATCTTCACTAGGTGCCAGATCAACCAGGCTGTGATGGATGTGGGGCAGCGGGTCTCCAGCAGCAACAGCCTGGTTGACCAGGCAAGCACCAGACGAGCCTGGCCCATGTCCGGGCTCCGAGAATAGCGAAACTCTCGAAACTCTTCAAAGGTCCTGACTGACTGTTGTCAAGGGTTATACAGGAATGTAAGAAGGAACTTCGTAAACCATTAGCTAGTCTAATTAACAAATCACTACAAACAGGTACCAGACTAGCGGAAAACAGCAAACGTGATAAGAACATAGCAAGGAGTTGTATCATAATTTGATCCTTCTGGGTGGTAGTCTAATCCTTCAGGTTATTTTGGGTATAATCAGCAAGCAGTTCAATGTGGGGAACAAAGCTTGGAACATCAAAACAGGAAATGATTTGAAAATTTAGGAGTTTGTTGGTAATTCCCCTTATAAACGAACTGAGATGTTTAACAAAATTGAGGAGAAGAGGTAAATTTGGCTATTCTGCCCATCTCCCATTAAGCCAGTCTTAAATAAGGCTGTTAAGTATACAACAAAGTTTTGATTTTTATAAAAGAGTACACCTAAGAATGGCTATAACTATGACCATACGAGCCTGGCCCATGTCCGGGCTCCGAGAATAGCGAAACTCTCGAAACTCTTCAAAGGTCCTGACTGACTGTTGTCAAGGGTTATACAGGAATGTAAGAAGGAACTTCGTAAACCATTAGCTAGTCTAATTAACAAATCACTACAAACAGGTACCAGACTAGCGGAAAACAGCAAACGTGATAAGAACATAGCAAGGAGTTGTATCATAATTTGATCCTTCTGGGTGGTAGTCTAATCCTTCAGGTTATTTTGGGTATAATCAGCAAGCAGTTCAATGTGGGGAACAAAGCTTGGAACATCAAAACAGGAAATGATTTGAAAATTTAGGAGTTTGTTGGTAATTCCCCTTATAAACGAACTGAGATGTTTAACAAAATTGAGGAGAAGAGGTAAATTTGGCTATTCTGCCCATCTCCCATTAAGCCAGTCTTAAATAAGGCTGTTAAGTATACAACAAAGCTTTTGATTTTTATAAAAGAGTACACCTAAGAATGGCTATAACTATGACCATAATTTTTAAAGGGGTGGACCGGTAAGCTAACGGAAGGCCTCAGTCAGATGACCATCATCTGGGTCATCATCTGACTAAGACCCGCGTCAGGAAACACTTGTCATGTTTCCTGACACACCTTACCTAACCTAATGTTGATTTTATGTAATATAAGGAGAACTAAATAAAGTTTGACTTATCTTACGTGTTCATGAGATAGAGGGAAAAGAACGACAATTTTCCCAGAATGGAAAAAAATATTCTGTCAGGCAGAGGATAAAAGAGAGACGAGACAGGAAGGCAGACGAGGTAAGCAGACAGATGTGGGAAGCAGGCAGACGACGCAAGCAATGAGACGAGGCAAAATGTTAGACTAAGCAAGGAGGCAGGGCATACAGACAGACAGACGAGGCAAGACAGACAGATGAGGCAAGGCAGACAGCCAGACAGACGAGACAAGACGGCAGACGAGACAAGACGGCAGACGAGACAAGACGGCAGACGAGTCAAGAAGGCAGACGAGGCAAGAAGGCAGACGAGGCAAGAAGGCAGACGAGACAAGACGGCAGACGAGTCAAGAAGGCAGACGAGGCAAGAAGGCAGACGATGCAAGAAGGCAGACGAGTCAAGAAGGCAGACGTGGCAAGAAGGCAGACGAGGCAAGAAGGCAGACGAGGCAAGAAGGCAGGAGAGGTGAGTGACATGCTTCGCGAGCATGAACCCTCACTCAGATAACGTCAGAAAATATCCAGGGCGCAACGGTCCATATTGCATTTCTCCCGCACTGCATCAGGTTTTACACTGTACATCTTCTAATGGTTACCCAGATCATTACCCGCGCGGCCCCGCTCCCACACTCGCCTCCAAAACACCCATAACAATTATTAAAATAAAGTTATTAGAAAAAGAGTATAGAGAATACTGAACGTAAGTAGGTTACCTGTAGTCGAATATCAAAACTATGAAAAAGGCGCAATACCGCGACTGGAATAATAAACAAATAACCCGCACATAGGAGTAAGAAGGACAACGTTTCAGTCCGTTAGTGTGACTAGTCAATGGTGCAAGTCGGACCGAAACGTCGTCATAACCTTCTTTCTCCTATCTGCGGGATATTTGTGTATCAAAAACGTTAGTCAGCACACCCTCGGCCCGGTCCCAGACCCATTGGTTTCTGGCCACACTCATCAAGCTCCTTGTACCACATGCAAGGAGACCATCCTATGCACTACAGCCTGGCTGATCAGGAACGAACTTGAGGAACTTTTCAAGTGTTAAGAGACCACAACCCTTCAAGCGCCTTCCATTTATGCATAAGCAATAAAACCGTAGCTCTCTTCAAGACAGAACTTGACAGATTCCTCATAACAGTTCCTGATTAGCTGGGTTGCGGTGCATACGTTGAACAGCGGGCGGTGGGCACTGCTTGATCGATCAGGCCAACAACCAGGAGGCCTGATCTGGAGCCGGGCAGCGGGGGAGGGGGACTGAACTTCGGAGGCGACTCGAGGTAAACTAGAAGTATGCATGAAGTGAGTTAAAGTCTTGGTCCCCTTACACTTACTGACTTTTCTCCTAGTGTACTCATTGCTACCCTGCTGTTCAATGGAGATGTTTTACACTGTCTGCCAAGACTTGCTTTCATATGGAGTGATCCCGAGTACAGTTATAGAGGCTAAAACGTTGTGTAGTTTTAAAAATAGGTTAGATAAAGACATTAGTGGGTGAGGGTGGGTGAGTTGGACCTGACTGGCTTGTGCTACTAGGTCAGATGCCGTACTCCTTCCTTAAGTGAATGTGACCTGACCTGACCTGACTAGGTTAGGGTACTGGCTTAAGAAGCTAGGAGACTTGGACCTGCCTCGCATGGGCCAGTAGGCCTGCTGCAGTGCTCCTTCTTTCTTATGTTCTTACAGATCAAGGAGCTTCAAGAGTTCCCAGTAATACAAGTTCCTAACAGAATTTACATTGGCAGTGAAGGTTCTCTCTACGTTTCCCACCTCTGTTTCATTTTATTTACAAAACACAAGAAACGTTTGATTATTCAGCACTTTATACATCTTCTGTTTCTAACATTATCAAATTTACACCATTATTAAGTTTATATTGCCAAGACCAATTCATTTACATTGCATAATCATGAAAGCAAAGCAAATAAAATTATAAAAAATCCACACTTTATTGTACCGTAATCCATATCCATAAACCGTTCGGTGTCAGCAAACTTACGACAAAAGGGAAAATATACCCACCATTTATGCTCCCTACCTCTAGACACCTGACACACCCATCACCAAATTAAATGATCCAACGTCGGAGGGAGGGGAGAGTAAAAGTTTGCAAGATTTACCAGCCATCTTACACGTTCATGAAACAAAGGGAAGACCAGCAAAGGGAAGACCAGCTCAAAACATTTAGGGGTTCCATTTCCATTTACACACATTTAGTCAAAGATTATCACCCGTGAGTGGAAATATTTAGTCATATTTGGTGTCAGAGATTATCACTAATTACCTAATATTATACAACTACAAATGGGTAATATCTCCCTCGACTGAGGCTTTGTGTTCGACTGTAGACTGATGGATATGTGGGGCAGCGGACCATCAGCAGCAACATCCTGGCTGACCAGGAAAACACCAGACGAGCATGGCCCATGGCAGGGCTCGGGGAGTAGAAAAACTCTCGGAACTCATCAAAGGCATAGATTAGTGTGATTAAAAGGATCGTTATCAGAATACTGTTCGGAAGCTATTTATTGGTTGGTATTTTAGGTTAAAGGTAGGCTTTTAACCTAACCTTGATGGCATTAGAATTATTCTAAGAGAAAACTTGATAAAGCCCACTGTGTGGGCGAAACGTTGTCAATAAATGATCACATTATACTGCTTATGTGTTTATTTTTCCATTGTGTCGGTATTTTATATCATTTACTTCCAAGACTGCACAAGGCGCCCTACGTAAGTCAAGTTTAACGTCCTTATCATGTACCACATACCCATCCCGTGGGCGGTAGTCAAAAAATTACAGAGGTACATAATGGGTCCAAGGACTGGGCCCCAAAGTTTTGATAGCTGTACAAGTTACAGTGGTTACGTAGATGTACAGTTAGTACACTAAGAGAAAACTCAGATGCAAAGGGACCACAACTTCAACCCTACCTTTATACATAAGTGGAATTACCAACAAACTCCTAGCTGTCTTCATGAGGGGAAACTGATAAGTTCAATACTTAATTAGCAGGACTGAATAAGTGTTGGTGCCCTGGTTGTATGCTATACTAGTGCTAAGTACATGATCTCCAGCTGATCATAGCCTATTGAGAAGGCTCAACATTCCTCTTTAATTTTTATTGTTTACCTTGGTTAGGAATATTTTTCATGTTTTGGTCTTTAATCTTACTATAATTAACGTTTGGTACTGTAATTCCTATCTTTACTTTACCCCATTTGATAATCTTTTTTTTCCTATTCCACCCAAGTAACCTCAGAAGATACAAAGCACCTTCCCAACTACACATGGCCCTTCTTAACAATCCTCTAAAACCAATAAAATATGCAAATTATAGTCACTAACATCAGAGTGCATTTAAATTATTCAAATAATTACAAAATGTTAGCACAAACAAAAAATCCACAAACTGCGCAATGTGTTTGTTATTAGTGGGCTAAGAATGAGAGCCCGGGTTTACTAGGTAAGTAGGTGGTTACGCTAAGTTGAGGAGGGTGGAGCAGGAGTACGAGGCTGTTGCTGCAGCTAATACCTGACGGACTCGCACCACCACCACCACCACCTCACCTACCTTCCCTGCCACCCCACTCATGCGCACAGGTATACATAAGGAGAATGATGAATTAGATAGTGTGCAACACATGGGTATCTTTACTGTTGAATTACACATGTGCAACACCTGGGTATCTTTACTGTTGAATTACACATGTGCAACACCTAGGTATTTTTATTTAAAGGCTTATCACTATCAGGAGTCATCAAATCAGTACAGAGATGACTATAGAAGATGAGATAATCGCTCAAGTTTTGTAGAACTATACACAGAAGACGATGGAAGATGAAGTAATTAGTCGCTCAGCCTTAAAGAATTATACTTAGAAGACAGTACATGATAAAGTAAACAGCCCCTCAGCCTCGCGAACTTGATAATGCCACCGGCAGCCGTAATGTCTTGAAATGATGCCTCCACAATATAACACAAGGTTTGGTGTAAGTGGAACTTGCACATAACTTAACAGGGTTATCAAAGCTTATTCCTTGGGTAGCATTGAAAAAAGGATGGGAAAACATTTTTGTTAATGGGTTTGGGTTTGAGAAGGACCTGCCTAGTTAATGGGCAGTTTCAGTGCTCCTCCTGTATGTTCTTAAGTTATCTGTTAAGTGTAATTATTACAACATTGCTTTTCATGGGGTTATTTTGCACGGTCTGCTCTTTTAAGGAGTAATTTTAGTGTGCAGATTCGGAACCTGACCCTCCTGTAATTTCCAGTGTAATTTATGATCCTTCTAGAGGAAGCTATCCAGTGCCCTCTTAAAGACAACTAGGGGGATGTCTATTGGTAATCCCTCTTATGTATGTGAGGCTGCTGAATAGTCTTGAACCCCCTTACACTTATTGAGTTGATAAATTAGATATAAGCAACATTTGGATATGTATTTTGCAGACGTTTTACCATCTAGCGACTTTATCAATACAGTATAAGGACATAAACGAGACTGTAGGAGGTACTCAGTCCCTCAGAATTACACACAGAAGACAGAGGAGATAATTAGTCCCTCAGCATAGATGATGATGTTGAGCACCGTAGTTTTGATGAATCTGAAGCATAGATAAGATGAACATTATATACTGGAGTCAGACTGAGGTCCAGTAGATGAAGGTAGGCGGGAACTACCAGTGGAGGTAGGTCATACTTGAAGGATACCAAGAATGGGGCCAGAGGTTGGCAGGTATGTTGTGGAGATGTTCTCTGTACCAAGATTCCATGATGCTGCTGTGTCTGACAAATAATATGACAATAGCGAAACGTCTACAAAATCAAGATACCTAAATGTTGCATGTGTAATTCATCAATTTGTCAATATTGTATAATATTGATGCGTTACTTATTATGATGTCTCTCAGTATACTAATGATATCCATATCTTTCACTGTGAGCCTTTTGCTTCGTATGAAGTGAATGGTGTCTCTCTGGTCCCAAATGTACACACAGAAATCACTCCCTACGAAAGCAAAAGTTTCGACAGACGGTGCAATGATAAGCAAGACCCAAGATTGTGTAATAGCCTTTCATCATACATAAAAGAGATTTTAGACCCCTAGTCTTCAAGAGGAAACTGGATAGGTTCCCAAAGTCACCTCATACCCAGCCGTGCTGTGCTTCGTATGTTGAAATACGCGCGGCCAGAAGTAACAGCTTGGCTGATCAGGCCCTAATCCCCCTCACCGACCAAGGCATCTTCCTACCGTGGTAAATTACATAAACCTGAGGATACAACAGAGATGCTGGTTAGGTAGTGTGAGGAAGCAGTCATGCAGAAGGCTAGAAAGTGTGGTAAGCTTGAGTATAAAACACGTTGCAGAAAAAGGCTATTAGGTCAACGTGTCACTCTAAGGAGAGTTTTGTCAAGTTATCAACTTGACTTGGAAAAGTTCCTCTGAGAGTGAAACGTTCTCCCAATAATGTCTTATTTTGCTACACGTGTCTCTGTCATCGTTTACGTGGGCAGTACACTTTAAAGCAGTGGCACACCTTTCAAGATGCCTTCCTTCACACCTGCTGCCAAACACATCCATCACACTGTGTGAATTTGGCGTGCATACATTACGTACACACAATTATGAGACATACCACACGCCTGAGTGGTTAAGTGACACACTTGAAACTGACTGGGTATTAGGCGGGACCAGGAGCCATGACTTAACCCCTGCAAAGACAACCAGGAGAGTATACAGTGATATATCTACTTACAAGCTTAATTCGTTCCAGACGGCTATTCAAGTGCCGATACCGAAGGAATTTTTTCCCATAAGAAATAATGAAACTTAGGTTAATCCATTTCAGACTCCTAAAAATACACTTACAAAAGCACCTACAAAAATTTACTTACATAATTGTTCGAGTTGGGAGCTGCTCGTAAGTAGAGGTACCACTGTATTGTGGTTCTCTTATAATTAGTGGGTAGAGTTTCGGCTCCATCTCCTCCTCTTATCACTACAAACTTTAGTGGTTCATGGCCACTGTTAAGTTGAATTTGTTGAATACATCCTCATGACTATGTTTTGCTGATCAAGACCAGTGTGTATGAAGGTCTGAACTTCAGTTCGGTAGTAGTCTGAGTATGCTGTATTCGACACCATTATACACCGTACCAGATCCTCATTACTTTTAAATATAACCCTGTAATGGTTCTGGGAATCACCACCACCCTGCCCCACGCGCGACCAAAGATCAGGGGGTGCTGCGTAGCTCCCTGGTGAAAGCATTCAACTCTAACAATCACAGGGTCCTAGCTTCGACTCCCAGGCACAGAGAAACACACGATCAAGTTTCTGCTGCCTTGCCCAACTATAATAGTAGAAATGGGTACCTGTGCATTAACAGTGCCATGGATCGTATCCTGAGCAAAGTCCACTAGAAAACTCCAGTCTTACTGAAATGTCATATCCGTTGTTACAAAAGCACTTTCAGTCCTGTGTCAAGACAACTATAGTACAAGTATTCAAGTGTTGGATACAAAGTAAGCGTGTACCCAATGATATTAATTACATTAATTAAAAAAAAAACAGGCACGATATCACACCAAGCATTTTGATATCTATTTAAAAATATATAACTAGCAGAAGAATGTTTGAATGGGGTCCAAGAGAAGGTAGTGTATGTACAAACTACCAGACTCAAACATGAAGTTGGGACAACACAATAATACATCTACACACATAATCCGCACATACGAGACACGACCTTATGACGATGTTTCGGTCCAAGTCGGACCGAAACGTCGTCGTAAACTCCGTGTGTGTGTGTGTGTGTGTGAGGAGAGAAGAGAGAGAGAGAGAGAGAGAGAGAGAGAGAGAAGAGAGAGAGAGAGAGAGAGAGAGAGAAGAGAGAGAGAAGAGAGAGAGAGAAAAGAAAGAGAAAGAGAAAAGAAAGAAAAGAGAAGAGAAAGAGAAAGAGAAAGAAGAGAAAGAGAAAGAGAGAAAGAGAAAAAAGAGAAAGAGAAAGAGAAAGAAGAAAGAAAGAGAGAAAGAGAAAGGAGAAGAGAAAGAAAGAAAGAGAGAAGAAAGAGAAAGAGAGAGAGAAGAGAGAAGAGAAGAGAGAGAGAGAGAGAGAGAGAGAGAGAGAGAGAGAGAGAGAGAGAGAGAGAGAGAGACTAATCAAACAATAAGACATACAAAATACTTAAAGGGGATTAGACAGAATGGACAGGGGACAAGCTGATTGAAATGGGAGGACAGGGAACCAGGGGACACAGATGGCCACTGAAGACGTAGATGAGCCACATGGAGGTTAAGAAGTAGTACTTTTTATTATTCATAAGGCGGTGGGCAAATGGAGCGGACTCCATGACGTGGCTGATGTAAACTATGCACTTTCAAAACTAGAGCTAAGAGCTGTGTATAGACCCCTATAAACACAACTAGATAAGTACACGTATGGTCCTTTCTATCCCTCTGGCAACAATCCAACAGGCAAACCCAAGCAGAAAGATACACTGAAAAAAATATGCACAAATCTGTAGGGCCAAGACGCTTATAGGGAAGGAGAGGAGAGACGGGTAAGAAGGGATATAGGAAGAGGCGGGGAATGAATTGAGGAAGGGGGGCTGGAAATGGGGAGACTGGAAAGGAGAGAGGATAGGTGGTGGTGGTGGAAGTAATGGACGGACATGGGACTGATCACAGAGACAAACAAATAGCAGTCGTTAGATTATTTGTCAGAAGCAACAAGGTGAGAGATGACACTAGAAAATGTAGAAGGATGAGACTGCGACAAAAGAGCGAAGACGGATGGCGACCACTAAGGAAGCAAGGTAGAAGGCATGACTAATATAAAGTAGCAGCAACAGAGGAACAAAAATGGTTAGTGAGGCCGCTGGGAGGGGGGGGGGGACATCTGGGTGAGCAGCGCAGCCAGGAAACAGTAGAAAGAACAGTGATAGAGGCGGTCAAGTGTGCAGAGCCTGGCAGCTGGCTGCTGCAAATGCCGAAAGCTAATTTGACGGTCATGACCAGCAGACGTATGGAAAGAAACTCGCATTTTTATTACTACAGCTTCCAGTCAGTTGTTTACCCACAGTTGTTGTGTGTGTGTGAGTTTGACTGCGTGCTGCTAGTACCAAAAGCCTGACTGATCAGGCTATCTATCAACAACTAGGCCTGGTCTGTGACAGGTTCCGAAGATATCGATTTTTGCATTGCCAGCCGTTTTAAATAATAATGTATAGGTAGAGGGGGTTGATGTATCATTACTGTTATACAGGATGATTCACTGGTAGGAGGGCGCCAGTTATTGTTTACTACAAACATAATATACAAACAAGACGGTTTACAGCTACGGGAGTACCAACTTGGGGCCTCCTACGAGTGAAACGCCCTCTTTATCAAATTATTGACCGGAATTTAATACTGGCTTGTACATGCGGCTGCTGTAGCGAGGTCCACCTGCTCTCTTCTGTGTTGTGGTTGTGTCAACTTGTCTTGCTGTTTACTGTGTTACTTTTCCCATTTTGTTGGGTAAATGGACCCAGATGCAACTAATGTGACATTTTATTGTGGCAACGTTTCGCTCTGCAGGAGCTTGCAGTGTTTGTATCGGCTTGACAAAGCTCCTGGAGAGCAAAACGTTGCCACAATAAAATGTCACATTAGTTGCAACTGGGTCCATTTACTCAACATTCTGTCGGTAATTCTATCATTACTCTTATTTACCTTGTGCTCTGTCAGAATTTCCCTGAATTATTATATTCCGGAGAAGCGCTAAACTCGTAGGGATCATAGCGTGTCTGATATACCTTACCTTTGATATACCTTTGAAGAGTTTCGAGAGTATCTACTCTCTGAGCCCGGCCATGGGCCAGGCTCGTCTGGTGCTTGCCTGGTCAACCAGGCTGTTGCTGCTGGAGGCCCGCTGCCTCCGCTGGGAAAGGGATTATTATTACAAAGCAAAGCGCTAAACCCACAAGGTTCATACATCACTGGGAAATTAAAGGTGATCAGGAATGAGCCAAGGAATGGAAGAACGGCTTCAATTCCCTGGATCGACAACCCTTCACCGGCATCGAGGTACCCTCCCTCCCTCTTGAAGAATCTGTGAATGGATAACTATGGTGTTCTGAACACTTGTCAGTGCTCACCAATAACCCACATGGTCACAGAAACACAGATGATTGACTGATCTGTATATTTCGATCCCCTTCTGGGATCCTCAGAAGACTGATCTGTATATTTCGATCCCCTTCTGGGATCCTCAGAAGACTGATCTGTATATTTCGATCCCCTCCTGGGATCCTCGGAAGACTGATCTATATATTTCGATCCCCTTCTGTGATCCTCAGAAGACTGATCTGTATATTTCGATCCCCTTCTGGGATCCTCTTCAACAGATCCCAGAAGGGGACTGAAATATACAGATCAATCAATCTTCCGAGTTACTGTGAATGTCGACAGTAGAAGTGTCGTCTTCGTAATTACGGTGAATAGGGAGGCGGTGTCTCCCTATCTTCCGCTTATTTGGCAAGTTCCAACATTTGGCATGGCCAACCAACCCATCTCACTCTACAAGCGCCATAATAAACTCTTGCCTCGAATATTATGCAGAACTTTAGTTGTTTTATGTTCTATTTATTATATTTCACTGTTTTTTTTAGTAACTAAGAAAAGTTTATTAAAAACTATCGATTACTTATTATAAACCCAAAATAGATTACTTTTTATTGGAAAAATTTATATTTCCTAAAATTACTTAGAAACCCCCACAAATAAGTGAATATATTGCGAAATGATGAGGTTTTCAGTCCATATAAAATATTACGATTCTGCTCAATTTTCCCCTTTAAATGCAGTTTAAAGAGCGAGTTTGATATAAAGGTTAAAAGGGAGGTTAGTCATGTTTTTGATGTGTGGTAATCCTGGAAAGAGAGGGGGAAAAAAGACAGGGAGAGAGGGCAGCAAAGGGGAAAGTGACGGAGAAGGAAGGGACAGAGTTAAGAGTTTGAAAAGACAGGTTAAAAAAAATGGGTTAGCTGTGAGTACTTGTCAAGACGATCGCCCCCACAGCAACGAAATAAGGAAAGGAAAGAAGCAAGACTCGGGGAAGACGTGTTATGTACCGCACTGATGAACATAAAAGCCACCGAGGACAAGACACAAAAAGTAACAAGTAAAAAGGAGTTAGACTAACAAGCGAAACTGGGGTCAATAACCGCGAGTTACAATAAAGAGGGAGTAGAGCAGGAACCATGAGAAGTGGAAGAAGACAGTGAAAAAGGCCTATTAAACAAGGAACAGAGACGGGCAGTATGAATGAAGTTAGTACGTAGGTAGAGAAGCAGATGAACTTGAGGTCAATGACCGGGGAGATAGGTGAAGGATAGATAGAAGAGACAAAGGTAAATTAGTGGTGTTAACCCTCAGTAGAAGGGGAGACTCCGTGTTGTGAAGGTATTGCCGGCCATGCAGGCAAGCAACAACCTCAATAACACAGACAGGAGGTAGCAAACAATGTTTGAACACCGGCACCACAATCCCTGGGCCCAAACAGGGAGTGGAGGGACGGGGTTGTAAGTAGAGTAATGGAGGGAGGGGGTGGTAGGGAGCGCTGGGTTGTGGTGCGGGAGGGTAGGTAGAGGTAGGGTGTATTGGTGGGGAGGGGGGGGAACACCTGCACGACACACATTACGAACACCTGGCACTGTGCTGGGAATGAGTGGAGGGAGGGATCGGACGTGATCAGTTAAATAATGGAATGCTCACTACCAGTAAAAGCATTCCTCCTCAGCTGTAGTATAACCCACCTGCCTTCAAAACCCTGTCTTTGTCGCTACTCTTGAAGAACATCCACTGAGGGGACTCGGTCACCTGCTGATCCGCTCAGTGTCGTCGTGGTCGTGATGGAGGAGGGAGATATACAAACCTCTGCAGTGCTCTAGGCACGGTGATATCTACAAACACTAGGGACACTGCTGGTTTGTGCTGAACATCATAATCTGGGTGAACAATCTTGCTTCTGATAAATTAGAGACATGTACAACACTTGGGTACATGTGTGTGTAATGTATCAACGTGTGATTTTGAATAATTTATAAACAATCTTGCTTCTATTTGTTAATGATTTCGGGAGTCAACGTCCCCGTGGCCCAGTCCAGGACCAAGCCTCCTGCTTGACAGCCTGACAGTCAAACTATTGGCATTAGCACCATTCAAACATAAGCATCACAATCCTCAGATCCAACCTACCAATTTTCTCGGGGGTCCCTGGCAGGTCCGTCTCAAGTCCAACCTACCCAACATTCTCCACCTGACTCTCCACACTATATAAACTCATGTACTCTTTACCCAGGTATATCTGTTTGTGACTTGATAAAGCCCACTGTGTGGGCGAAACGTTGTCAATAAAAGATCGCATTATACTGCATTTGTGTTTATTTTTCCATCACCTGCCTCGCATGGGCTAGTAGGCCTGCTACAGTGCTCCTCCTTTTTTATGTTCTTATTACAGTCCTGCTTACCAGTAAGTGACTAGGGAAGTTTACAAAGTTTCATGAAGCCTTGGACCCTTTACACTTACCCAGCTATCTTTTAGTGTACTTAATGTACTCGTTTTTAACTGGACAAATCTGCACTGTCAGCCGAGCGTTCTACGCTAGTGAGGGATAATTTCAGTGTGCAGATTTGAAAGCAGTCCCTCAAATATTTCACAAGTATAGATTATGAAGTATCTTTCTCGCCTGAAGTCCTAGGAATACAGTTTAAGGCATTCCTAATAATTTATACCTGAGTGAATAAATACGGGGTGAACATCAAAATACCCGTTTTGGAAGCAAAATCTAAAATCTAAATTTAATTGTACTCTTCCGTCTTTTCAAGATTTCTCAATTACTTTTTTTTTGTCCCGTCACCTACCTAGATGTGTGTGCGCTGGCATGTATTGACACACTTGTGGTATACCAGTGATAACAGGTGGGACAAACACTATTGTTACTGACTGTCCTAACATCTGTGTAGTATTAAAAATAGGTCAGACAAATACATGAGTGCGTGTGAGCTGGACCTGACTAGCTTGGGCCAGTAGATCTGATTCTTTCTTTAGTGGATGTGACTTGGACCTGACTAACAGGCCAGGAGGTGACTTGGACCTGCCTAGCCAGGACCAGCAAACCTGCTATAGTACTCCTACTATTTTATGTCCTGGAAGGCCACAAGGGTGAAACAATCACTTAACATACAAATTTCCTAAAAACATTTGAAAAAAATATATAACAAAATCTAGAGAGCACAGTAGTCCAGGTCGAGTTCAACTTCAGCTCATCAATTCATTGTTAGTGTGACTTTGTAAATGGTCCAAGTCGGTCCGAAACGTCGCCGAATGCTTCTATGTGAGGGGTGAGTGTGTATTGTTCCAGTCATGGTACGGTGACTTTGTTCTTTAGTTCATTGTCATACCTGTGACTGGATTCGAGAGTTATTCTACCCTCGCAGCTGGGCCAGAGACCAGGCTTCCCTGGCCATACAGCCATCACAACATAGTCCAGAATTGTGATGTACAGTGACAGAGAAGCGCAGCGGTCTATAACACCGCAGTAGTTCACTATATAACACAGCAGTAGTTCACTATATAACGCACCAACTTCCCTGACAAACCTGTGATCGGTTTCCAGGATTCTGTCCCTGACAACTTTCTCTACTCAAAGTTCAGATGATCTATCGATAAAGCATAACAAATTTTCTTGCCCTGTACTATCAGCCCCTTGATATTTATTTAAGATTTAAACGCATTAAGTTATGCTCATCGTCGAATGTTAGTTATAGTTTAAGAAGAGAATAAGTGTCATGATAAACTCTTAGTTGCATCTTACTCTACTTCTTAACATCTAACTTCAAAAAACAAGAAGCCAAGATCAACACTAAAGGCAGTTCATCTTGCGTTTGATATATTATCTTTAGTGAGAATAGAATTACACAACCCAAGTCAACATGGATTTAAAGCACGAAGATACTGATTGACAAAGCTCCTGGAGAGCGAAACGTTGCCACAATAAAATGTCACATTAGTTGCATTTGTGTCCTTTTACTAAACATAACTTTAAAGATTATGACAAAGTCACGAAGGCTTTGGAAAAAAACCAAAAAGTAGATGTGGTTTACATAGACTTCCTTAAGCATCTGACAAATGCGATCACGGTTTGATGGTCCATAAAAATGAGGTCAACAGTGATAACAGGGGAAAAAAAAACAGGAAAATATATACTGGTAGTACACAAACCAGATCCAATCTTAATTAAGTAAAAAGTTCAGTACTCCAAGCTATTTGAAGACGATTCCAGGTCACCGCCCGCGACCCCTTTACTGTATCTCATTCTCATTGTAGACAGATAACATAGATAAAAAATAAAAGTAGTCACAATTTTACAATATGCTATCACCAGGAAAAGTACAAAAAATCATCCCAAATGAGATATAACAATTACAAACACACATCACATAACACGACGTTAAATGACGACAATTTTCAACTGTTTAGGTATGTGAGGAATACCTCTTGGTATATTCATTATACTTTTAATAGTCATATACTCTGTAATACTTAATACTCCTTGTATGTTTAATAACCTGCTGGATGTTTAACAACTTGTCAGAAGTTGGGTTATGATGCCTTGGCCCTCGTCCATCTAGGAGAGGTTGTGGCCTCTTTTACCCAGGAGTCTTTGATGGAAATAAATGGTATAAAATACCGACACAATGGAAAAATAAACACATAAGCAGTATAATGTGATCCTTTATTGACAACGTTTCGCCCACGCAGTGGGCTTTATCGAGTCACAGACAGATCTACCTGGAAAATGAGCAACATGGAGATATATATAGGGTACAGTCAGGTGGAGAATGCTGGGTCAGGTGGAGAAAGCTGCATGTGAGTCTTAAAAGTAGTGTGATAGTTGAAAACATAGTGTGACTTAAAGGACCTGCAGTGTACCATTCTTGAGTTCTAGGTGGGATAGCGTTGAAGAAGTTTCTTGGCAATAGGTTCAGCTATGTTGTAGAAGCCGTTGTTCTGTACCCTATATATATCTCCATGTTGCTCATTTTCCAGGTAGATTTGTCTGTGACTCGATAAAGCCCACTGCGTGGGCGAAACGTTGTCAATAAAGGATCACATTATACTGCTTATGTGTTTATTTTTCCAGGAGTCTTTGACTTGAAGCTAGATCGTATGGTACATGTTTATATCCATTCTTAGTTAAGGAGGAATAATGAGATGGAGTAAAGAGGAAGGAGAGATGGACGAGGAAAGAGGAAGAATAAGAGGGAGAGTTCAGTCAAATCCTGCTAGGATAAGGGACCCTGTGTATAGTAAAGTAGCTGAGAAATTTGTTTCCTGGCTGAGGACAGTAGACAGTATAGTGAGTACCGTACCTTTAATACACCTTTGATTAGCTTCGAGAGTTTATCTGCTTTTACAGCCCAACTCTGAGCCAAGCCTGTCTGGTCAACCAGGCTGTTGCGCTGCTGGCGGCCTGCTGGCCCACAGTCAGGCTGATCCGGAACATGGCGGAGGTATAAGAACATAAGAACATAAGAATGGAGGAACACTGCAGAAGGCCTACTGGCCCATACAAGGCAGGTCCTTATCAAAACCACCACTACCTAAAAATTTATTCCCGTACTCACGACACAAATCAAACCCAGCCCCTCCCACTCATATATTTGTCCAATCTCTTTTTAAAGCCACCCAAGGTCCTAGCCTCTATCACAGTACTCGGAAGATTGTTCCACGCATAAAATCTGTTCGAAAACCAGTACTTGCCTATGTCCTTTCTAAATCTAAATTTATCCAATTTAAATCCGTTATTTCTCGTTCTTACTTGGTTCGATATCCTCAGTATTTTATTAATATCTCCTTTGTTTATGCCCATCATCCACTTGTACACCTCATCGAGTTTCTTCTTGAAGATTTCGTACAATGTTTTCGTAGCACTTGTGATATTCCACGAGAATAAAGGTTCTCGTAGTGCTTGTCATTTGTGACTGATTGATTCAGTAGAACAATGAAAGGATACTAGGTATGTTTTCAGTGATTGGGGACACATTAAGAAAGCCATGTATTAATTTCCAAAGATTCAAGGCTTGTGTCACTGATACTTATTGTACTTTTTATCCTGTCACTGCCTACTTTCTTTTGACTTGTATTGATGTGAGTTATGTGATAGGTAGGATAGATACGATTGGTTTGGACTGAGTTATGGATGATCAGCAGTGAACGAGCAGTATGTTAAGTAAAAGGACACAAATGCAACTAATGTGACATTTTATTGTGGCAACGTTTCGCTCTCCAGGAGCGAAACGGTAATTCTACCAATATTATTACAACGAGCAGTATGGTGGACTCGGCTAGACAGTGTTGTAGTGGGATCAGCAGAGCTGGGATTGACTCAGCCTTGGAAGCCTCTCCACACTATCCCACCTACTCTATGTCACTTAGTGCTTTATTTTTTTTTGTCAGGGTAATGACAATTCCTTGTGGAGTGAGCTCCATCATAATTGCCACACGTGGCTTCTTCCAAGTAATACTTCTTAAATTAAAATGTCTAAATCTGGAGCAGTTGAGGTACACGACTGGTGATGGGACCCATGCACTATGTGACTTAAGAGGGTCGTAATACCTGAGCAATCTCTCGGCTTTTATGCAGGAAGACACTAGCGAAATTCCAGAAATAATGAATTATGTAGAACAGGACGGAAATAAGTTATGCACGATCAAAGTCACTAGTGATATGGTTCTCAGACAAATAGAGAAATTAAAACCCAACAAATCGCCGACCCCTGAAATGTTCGCAAGGGTTTTAAAGGAGTGTAAGGAGGAACTTAGCAAACCTTTGGCTATTCTTTTCAAAATATCTCTACTAACTGGCATAGTGCCAGATTAAGTGGAACATGGCAAACGTGATACCTGGATGAAGGGGCGCTAGCACTTTTAAAAAGTGATGATGATTCGACCAAACTGCTCTTCGTTCGTCCTCAGTACCTTGAGTGCACGCAAAACCAGTTCTTGGACCTGGTCAACAAGCCACACTACAACTGTGTTTACATAATCCGAACGTATATAGATACCAAATATAAATTAATTGACAATTGACATTGTTTACATACTAGCACTATACTGTATTGGTTCCTGTGGCTAAACTGGACTTGATAAACAAGATTACCCACACAATCAACCTGTCAAGGGAATGACAATGTCTCAATGCTGAAGAAATTAAAGTTACCCTGCTCTTCCTGGGATTAAACCTGTTTGTTTCCAATTTCACAGGCGCTACCTGACCCGTATGTGTTTAGCACTTCCATATAATTATAAGAATGCTAATCAACACATTCTTTCTATACATACATTTCATCCCTCACGCTGGAGGGGAGGGGAGACATCCCCATGGTGACCACCTGTTGATGGTTCCGGAGTCGTCGCTCCCGAGGCACGGTCTCCGATCAGGCCAGTGTTATCGGTCTGATCAGTTAGGCTATTGGCATTAACCGCGTGCATTTCAGTGTACCATTTTGTACCGTCTACCGGACCTCCCACTCTCCTAATGGGTAACTTCAATGAGAACATTAAAATTAACTACACAAACAAGTCACAGAAACACACTGAAGTACTTGTATGAAGGTGATGCGGGGATGTATAACACACGCATTCAACATTCACATATAGGCACCATAAAACCCAAAGGAATTAATAACTACTGCAGGAACGATGGTGCAAGTTTTCACGAGCAAATAAAATAATCCTCTGCGAGTACTTGAACCTGAGCACCACCAACAGCCTGTTGAACCAGGCGGTCAACAAAGAAGCGTCACTATGAGGATAAATGAACCTTCAAATCGGTCACAGGTATGTTGAGGGCAAGTAAGAGGCGTGATCCAGTAGACAGAAACTTACCCTCTGCACCCAGAAATAGTTACACAAACGACACCCCCACACGGCTAAAATTGGCTTCAAACTACGTGGTCTGGCAGTGTCACACTAAATATAAGTGGCATGGGTGCCACATTTGTTGAGTTCCACCACCACCACATGAACAATCCAGCAGGGCCCGGAGCATGACACATGACACTCACTTTAGCCACCAGAATTCTTTTACCAAACATACAGGCTGAGTATACAGTTATATAGACATTGAATAGTTTAGCTATGTGAGCATTTCAGTTCATTACATATAAAATATCGTTTAATTGTTTGCAAAGCGGTATCTTTTGGTTTCAATTTCTGGTCTCAGACTGCACATTCTCCAAAACTGAAAAGGGAATTTTGCAGCAATAAGAAGAGCCTCAGTAAAAAAAACAATGATGCAAATTGAGTATAAGAATAAATTTACCTGAAATACTGTATGCTGACGAGGAAGAGAAAAGACCAATAATACTGTCAGATTGGAAAACATTCAACAGACTTCCACCTCCCACTCGTATAAGAATAAATTTACCTGAAATACTGTATGCTGACGAGGAAGAGAAAAGACCAATAATACTGTCAGATTGGAAAACATTCAACAGACTTCCACCTCCCACTCGTATAACAGGATGGTATTTATAATTATCAAAGGGCATGGCAATACTAATATAGAAAAAAAACATTTAACACAGTTAAGACACTCACTAATGATCTTTAAATTTAGGCAAATAATATTGAATCGATAAACAGCAGCTTAAATCCCACTAGAACTGAATTATTTAAAATTGTCTATAACAACTGGTAAATCAAACACTACTATCAGGGCAAAAACAGTCTATAACAATTAGTAAATCAAACACTATTAGAAATAAAATAATAAAAGCTATGTTTTATTTATTTTCTCTTGGGAGGTTAAGTGTAAGCAGGAAGGTGTGAGGTTCAGATTATGTTACTGCACAGATACCACACATTGTGATGACCAAGCCTTACTCAGTACGAGGCACTCCCCAGCTGACTCCTGGCACTAGTTTCACCCACCAACAAATGACACTCCCAGCTGACTACTGGCACTAGTCTGGCCCACTACCAAACGACTCTCCCAGCTGACTCTTGGCACTAGCTTCACCCACCAACAAATAACTCTCCCAGTTGACTACCGGCACTAGTCTGGCCCACCACCAATTACACTCTTAGCTGACTAATGGTACTAGCTTGGCCCACTAAATGACACACTCAGCTGACCACTGACACTACTTTGGCCCACCCAAATAACACACCCAAGATGACAGCTTACCAGGAGAACACTAAAAGATGATTCACGAGATAACAACCCTCGCGACCTGGTCCCAAACCAGGATTCTTGGTTTATGACCTGATCAACCAGGCTGTTGGTGCTACGTAGTCCAAAGTAGGCAACACTGCCCGGATGATCAGAATTAACGTAAGCAACTTTCACTTTGCTCTTGACAACAACTTAGGGATCTGTGGGTAATTCTCATAATGATATAAATTATTTAAAAAACCAACAAGTTGAAGAATTAAGACTTTTACATTTGGAAATCTTTATTGTGGAAACGTCAGTCCGATACAAAGATGAGGAGTTTGAGGTAATCAGTCCCTCAGCCTGGAGTTGGTGTGTTCAGTCCATCAATCAATAAAGATAGCGTGTTCAAAAGTCTTAGACTTTTTACCCTTTCTGAGTAATTTAAGTGTGCTTAATGCAACCTTACTTTTCAATGAAGGTAATTTGTCCTGTCTGCTGAATCTCTTGGTGTCGCAGCGAGTGATTTTGGTGTGAAGATTTGTGACCAATCTCTCTAGGATTTTCCAGGTGTAAGTTATACTGTAAGGTTTTCGCCCGAGTTCTAGTAAATACAGGTCAAGGGACTTCAAACATTTAGAGTAATTTAAGTAGTAAAGGTTCTGTGTGCATTCTCTAGTTCTCAGCTTCGTCATCCTTCTGTTTTCCAGCGAATTTATGTCCATTCTAATAAGGTGACTAGAACTGTGCAGCACAATGTAAATGAGGCCTTACCAACAATATGTAGAATTGAAGTATAACCCAAGGACTCTTCTTATTTATACCTCTTGATATGAAGCCAAGAATTCTATTAGCTTTATTGGGAACACCTATGCACTCTTGTCTGGCATGCAACCATCACAAAAACAAGAGGCTCGGCAGACGGATGAAACGCAAAGGTGCAATGAATACTTCAAGAGATAAAGCAAAAAGTGTAAATGGACTAAGAATAGGGCGGTGCAACATTACCAAAATAAAAGGTAGGGGCGCCACTGGTACACTAGGCGAAGACGAAACCAGTGTCCGCGGCACAAAACTCTTCAACAGCCTCCCACTATATACCTTTACCCAGCCTGGTCAACCAGACTGTTGCTGCTGGAGGCCCGCTGCCCCACCTGGCATAAGGGGAATTAACAATAGACCCCTTCTGCCTTCAAGACGGAGCTGGACAGATACCTAAGGTAAGTACCCGACGTTTTTCAAAGCATAGTTCTAGCTGCCCAGACAACTTAAGTTCCGAGTAAGGAAATTAGATCTAACAAAAATGATCCCAAATGGATGAACAATAGATTAAAACATCTCATTGGTCAAAAGAGAGGCATATATAGACGTATCAAAAGAGGGAATGGGCAGTTAAGAAATCAATATATTCAATTAAAGAGAGAAATAAAAAAAGGGAATAAGAAAAGTCTGCTGTAGTGTTCCTTCTTTCTTATGTTCTTAAGAGTGCTGGTTGATGATGGAGACTGAACAGTTGCAAGAGTGCTGGTTGATGATGAAGACTGAACAGTTGCAAGGGTGCTTATTGATGATGGAGACTGAACATTTGCAAGAGTGCTGGTTGATGATGAAGACTGAACAGTTGCAAGGGTGCTGGTTGATGATGGAGATTGAACAGTTGCAAGGGTGCTGGTTGATGATGGAGACTAAACAGTTGCAAGGGTGCTGGTTGATGATGGAGATTGAACAGTTGCAAGAGGCATGGTTGACAAATAGGCAGCAGAGAGTTTGCATAAATGGGGAGAAATCAGAGTGGGGAAGTGTCACAAGCGGTGTTCCACAGGGGTCAGTATTGAGCCCCTTGTTGTTCACAATCTACATAAACGACTTAGATGAGGGAATAAATAGCGACATAAGCAAGTTTGCCGATGACACCAAAATAGGCCGTCCAATTCATTCAAATGAGGACATTAGAGCACTCCAGGAAGATTTGAATAGACTGATGCATTGGTCGGAGAAGTGGCAGATGCAGTTTAATATAGATAAATGCAAAGTTCTAAATATTGGACAGGACAATAACCATGCCACATATAAACTAAATAATGTAGATCTTAATACTACTGATTGCGAAAAGGATTTAGGAGTTCTGGTTAGCAGTAATCTAAAACCAAGACAGCAGTGCATAAGTGTTCGCAATAAAGCGAACAGAATCCTTGGCTTCATATCAAGAAGCATAAATAATAGGAGTCCTCAGGTTGTTCTTCAACTCTATATATCCTTGGTTAGGCCTCATCTAGATTATGCTGCACAGTTTTGGTCACCGTATTACAGAATGGATATAAATGCTCTGGAAAACGTACAAAGGAGGATGACTAAGTTGATTCCATGTATCAGAAATCTTCCCTACGAGGATAGACTTAGGGTCCTGAATCTGCACTCTCTAGAAAGACGTAGAATTAGGGGGGATATGATTGAGGTGTATAAATGGAAAACAGGAATAAATAAAGGTGATGTAAATAGCGTGCTAAAAATATCTAGTATTGACAGGACTCGCAGCAATGGCTTTAAGTTGGATAAATTCAGATTCAGGAAGGATATAGGAAAGCATTGGTTTGGTAATAGAGTTGTCGATGAGTGGAACAAACTCCCGAGTACAGTTATAGAGGCTAAAACGTTGTGTAGTTTTAAAAATAGGCTAGATAAATATATGAGTGGGTGCGGGTGGGTGTGAGTTGGATCTGACTAGTTTGTGCTACTAGGTCAGATGCCGTGCTCCTTCCTTAAGTGGATGTAACCTGACCTGGCTGGGTCGGGGCATTGGCTTAAGCCGGTGGGAGACTTGGACCTGCCTCGCATGGGCCAGTAGGCCTGCTGCAGTGTTCCTTCTTTCTTATGTTCTTATGTTCTTAAGGGTGCTGGTTGAGGATCTACGCGAGGCCGCACATCACCGCCCTGTCCAGCCTCCACGAAATTGCCTTTTTTTTTTATATCGCACTCAGAATGTTTTGTCGTAAAAGCATTGACCTTTCAAGGTCTTGTCACAAAGGAAAGATGTTATGGGTGTACATAAACCTCGGGTGTTACGAGTCCCCGGAGAGACGCTAGACAGGTGGTAAGGATGAGTCAAGAAAATAAGACCAGAGGAGCACTGCAGTAGGCCTACTACTACTTTCGGAGCCCGGCCATAAGCCAAGATCGTCTTGTGCAACACGTGGGTATCATTACTGTGGAAACTTTTCGCCAACCAGTGGCTTCCTCAGTAGACTACAGAGAAGAATGGTTGAATGAGTTTGAGGTAATCAGTCCCTGAGCCTAGAGTCGATGTGATAGTCCATCAATCTTGATAAGACACCCAAGTGTAGCACGAGTGTAAGTCATCATGCCGTCGGTTCTCTGAGCCACTTATCTACATATACTAGGCAGATTGTGTGTATCAACCGTGGCAGAAACACACTCACTTACAGTTTACGACATTTATTAGAGAAAAAAAATCGTCACGAATGGCTTCTTCAGTCCTAATAAATGAACTTGAATAAATGATTTAGAAAACCCGATAATTTGATAAATGAACACCTGTGCTACACTTGGGTATTTTTATTCTGGAAACGTTTCGCCCGCCAGTGGCTTCTTTAGTCCAACGCAGAGAAAGGTGGAAGATGAGCAGTACTTTGATTAATCAGTCCCTCAGCCTGGAGTCGACCTACTTCCACTAGCGAGACTTCACTGGTGACTGCCTACCACTGCTCCACCTCACTTCCACGAATATTCTGCACTTTTATCAAGACTGATGGACTGAACACATTGACTTAAGGCTGAGAGACTGATTACCCCAAACTTCTCATCATCCACCTTTCTTTGTGCTGGACTGAGGAAGCTGCTGGCTGGCGAAACATTTTCAGAATAACGCTATCCAAATGTTGAGCAAGTGTCTCATTTGCTAATGACTGAAGAAGCCACTCGTAGTGGAACATTTTCCCTAAATGCCCTGAACCGTACATGTCTTTTTCCACATCTTGTCGGTATCACCATACCAGTAACAGCCTGGTTGATCACACCCTGATCCACCATGAGGCCTGGTCACAGACCGGGCCGCGGGGGTGTTGACCCCCGAAACCCTCTCCAGGTATAACATTAATCATAGACATCATAGCCTGGCTGATGAGCGCGCGCGCACACACACACACACACACACACACACACACACACACACACACACACACACTAATAATACTGACGTCTTCATTACCTGCCACTGGTCAATACTTTTATACTAAGCACCAACACCCGCCTTCCAACACATTGATGCTCACCTGAAATATACGATATATACGTTAATTTTATGTAAATAACTAAACTTATGCATGGTATATACATAACAATTTTGAAGAGAAGTTATGATTAGTTTTAATGAAATGATCAAATGCAGGCAGAAATTTCATGCACAGGATACATTGTATTTTGTAGAGGTATACCCTCCAGGTAGACTCCAGGTATACACCATGGTAATAAATACCAACAAATTGGTTTAGAAAAACACGTGAGCAAACACTAGGACATATTTATTAGAAAACGTTCAGGTCCTGGGACCTTGATCACTGGTTTTGTAAGGTTACAGTAGTGATATTTAATCTTGGGTAATTATATCCCCCTATTCCTAGGTAATTTTACCTTTCACGGGAGGGGAGGTAAACAGAGGTTTGAGAGGAGGCGGGTGATCTCTGCGTTACAACGTAGATGACACTAATGGCTGGTTTTAACCACTCTAAGCTGTACTTAAGAGAGAGAGAGAGAGATGCCATTTCAAATACGCTTCTTAGTCGGAGTCGAGACCTTAGACAAGCAAGAGTGTGTCAAGGATATCTCTGGGTGACGCCCACAAACTAGTTCTTGTTGTCTTAAGGAAATACTAAGATATATATACCTTTATACCTTTGAATACCTTTGAAGAGTTTCTCGAGAGTATCTACTCTCTGAGCCCGGCCATGGGCCAGGCTCGTCTGGTGCTTGTCTGGTCAATATATAATGTCTACGGCATGGAGTCAGGTTTTTTCTGTAGTGAGCCACATGACACATTGATAAGACACATGTGCAACAATTAGATATCTTTATTCCGAAACGTTTCGCCTACACAGTAGGCTTCTTTAGTCGAGTACAGAAGATTACATCGTCTTCACATCTCTGCTGCTTCTGCCAATTTTTCTGTACTCGACTGAAGAAGCCTACTGTGTAGTTGGATAAATTCAGATTCAGGAAGAATATAGGAAAGCACTGGTTTGGTAAGAGTTGTGGATGAGTGGAACAAACTCCCGAGTACCGTCATAGAAGCTAAAACGTTGTGTAGTTTTAAAAATAGGTTAGATAAATACATGAGTGGGTGTGAGTTGGACCTGACTGGCTTGTGCTACTAGGTCTGATGCCGTGCTCCTTCCATAAGTGAATGTGACCTGACCTGAGTAGGTTGGGTTATTGGTTTAAGCCGGTAGGAGATTTGGACCTGCCTCCCATGGGCCAGTAGGCCTGCTGCAGTGTTTCTTCTTTCTTATGTTTAACCTGTAGGTATTGTATATCATTTTCATATCCACATTAATCCACCTTTATACCTTTGATATACCTTTGAAGAGTTTCGAGAGTATCTACTCTCTGAGCCCGGCCATGGACCAGGCTCGTCTGGTGCTTGCCTGGTCAACCAGGCTGTTGCTGCTGGAGGCCCGCTGCCCCACATATCCATCACAGCCTGGTTGATCTGGCACCTGGTGAAGATATTTGTCCAGTTTCCTCTTGAAGGCTTCTACACTGGTTCCAGCCGTGTTTCGGATATCTTCTGGTAAGATGTTGAATAGTCTGGGACCCCGGATGTTAATACAGTGCTCCCGTATTGTCCCCACCGCACCCCTGCTCCTCACTGGGTTTATTTTACACTTTCTCCCATATCTCTCACTCCAGTATGTTGTTATGGCAGTGTGCAGATTTGGGACCAGGCCCTCAAGTACTTTCCATGTATATATTATCATGTATCTCTCTCTCCTCCGCTCCAATGAGTACATGTTCAAGACTTGAAGGCGTTCCCAATAATTTAGATGTTTCAATGGCTCAATGTGAGCCGTAAACGATCTCTGGATTTGTTCCAGCTCTGCTATTTCTCCTGCCCTGAACGGGGCCGTCAGCACTGAGCAGTATTCTAAGTGAGGGAGCACTAGCGATTTGAATAGTGTCACCATCGGCATTATTTCCCTTGTTTTGAAAGTTCTCAATACCCACCCCGTCATCTTCCTGGCTGTTGTGATCTTTGTCTTGTTATGGTCTTTAAACGACAGATCAGCAGACATAATTATTCCCAAGTCCTTTACGTGTTCCTTTCGTTCTATGTGGTGACCCTCTTGCGTTTTGTATATAGTGTTCCTTTTGAGTTCTTCATTTTTTCCATACCTAAGCAGCTGAAACTTATCACCATTGAACGTCATGTTGTTCTCCACTGCCCATTGGAAGACCCTGCTTATGTCCTCCTGTAATTTTTCAGTGTCCGTGTGGATTTTACCGATAGCAAGTAAACAAGACACACAATGTCGGTTATGGCGTATTATTGCCAAGACGCTTCGTCCAACAGGCACTTTATCAATTCACTGCACTCTCTAGAAAGACGTAGAATTAGGGAGGATATGATTGAGGTATATAAATGGAAAACAGGAATAAATAAAGGGGATGTAAATAGCGTGCTAAAAATATCTTGTATTGACAGGACTCGAAGCAATGGCTTTAAGTTGGATAAATTCAGATTCAGAAGGGATATAGGAAAGCATTGGTTTGGTAATAGAGTTGTCGATGAGTGGAACAAACTCCCGAGTACAGTTATAGAGGCTAAAACGTTGTGTAGTTTTAAAAATAGGCTAGATAAATATATGAGTGGGTGCGGGTGGGTGTGAGTTGTACCTGACTAGCTTGTGCTACTAGGTCAGATGCCGTGCTCCTTCCTTAAGTGAATGTAACCTGACCTGGCTGGGTCGGGGCATTGGCTTAAGCCGGTGGGAGACTTGGACCTGCCTCGCATGGGCCAGTAGGCCTGCTGCAGTGTTCCTTCTTTCTTATGTTCTTATAAAAGACAATACACAATAACCCGTACATAGGAGAGAGAAGGTTACGAAAACGTTTCGGTCGTAAGCTCCTATGTGTGGGTATTTGTGTACTGTTCCAGTCACCGTATAGTTCCTTTTTGTTCTTCACTATAAGCTAAGTCTCTGCTAGACGAATTGTTTCTTATTTACATTCATGTGTGAGAGCTGCATTGTTTTATTGACAACGGTAAAGACCGTTAGTCATTAAAAAAAAAACGTATTTCACCGGTAATAAAAGAGACTACTGACGGTAAAATATATTTTTTTCTAACGACTTAATAATTCCCGTGTTACCTAATTGGGTAAAATGAATACATAAATCTCAGTTGGACCACATTCTTGTTAAGTGGACCACATTCTTGTTAAGTGGGCCGCATTCGGCCACCATGTTGGACGCCTCTAGTGTGTGGCTAGGTAGGTAGGGTAGGTAGGTAGGTAGGTAGGTAGGTAGGAAGGAAGGAAGTGCTGGGTTTTGAAAATATAATAAAGGGGGTTTGAAAAAAAAAGTTAAATATTTTTTTAAGAGGCAACCAGAATGATTGTATTGAGAAGAAAGCAGTATTAAATGTGAGTGAATTAATGTTTGTTGGGTGTGACTAAGAGCATCAGTGGCGGCACTCAGACACAGTGCCAAATATGGCAGCCAGAGAACACATACATGATGCAACATACACCTATCAACATGCAGGGCGAATAATTAGTGGGTGGGAGTGTGGGAATAATGAGTTTGAGTTTGTGGATGTTGATTAATGCATATGAGGATCACGTGTGGGTATGGGTTTATGGATGAGAAGTGGTGGTGTGGTTTTGAGGGAATGGATTTACAGGACTTCTCCAGGCTGATGGACTAACCACCTCTAAACTGCTTCAAGAATGATGTACAAGAGTGGTATACAATACCGACAAGGCCCTCGTCTATTACACGTCCCTTTCCACCTGACGTTAGTATATAAGCGCCAGCCTCCTTGCCTCTGCTCCACAGACTCGAGATTTACCATCACCACTGGACTCACTACTTGGACACCACAATTAAACGACCATATACTGATGTTAATCTCTTCCAAGCTTTGTACGAACCTGCCCCTTTTCCCCGATACATATAATTCAGTTATTTCTTTTCCACCTAGAACTTCTCCCTAGAATGAACAACTCTTTAACCTGATGTTTCTTACTTATCTCTAACTACCATCCCGTGAGAGTCGTCCCAGTGCAGTTTCACAATAAGAAGCAACTTGTAGATGTCCTTTGGCGCCGCCGAAACCCTGCCCTTGCCCGACCAGCGCCACCAGTCTTGCAGCAGATAGTCACCGTTCACTGAAACTGATATTAAGCTCCACAATGCCTAGCGGTTGGGTTTAGCCCCGACTCTATTTCTTACTCAAAAAATACTTCCTCTCACCCACTTATTCTTCTCCTATCCCCACTTTCCCCTCGCCCCATGTGGGTACTTACCTGAGAGTCCTCGTTTCGTTTCTCTGCTCCAGTAACTCAACGACTTCCGTGATGTTGACACCACTCCAAGGCCGAGGGACTGATAACCTCATCTTTTGTATATAGTTCTACTGTCTTCACATAGTGTCCTTGAATTTGTATTGATAAAGCCACTGGATGGCGAAACGTTTACAATAAAGATACCCAGATGTTGCACATGTGTCTTTATTTCAGAAAGAAGACTGTGGGTGCTGAATAAGGCACGGGGGTGAGCCCTAACACACTGTACATTAGGTTTATCTTGGAGGATACAGCGCCAATATATAGTTCCAATATGTTCCAGCATGTTACTTAAATTCAGAGACAGTGATCCATTTTTCTAATATACTGTTTATATGGTAGCAGCTACTAAGGGCAGAAAAATATGCAGATGATTCATAACCCCGGTAGGACACACTTCTGCCGTGTCAGGCATAAAGTGCCACTCCCTAGATGTTGGAGCCATAGGAACGTGTCTTTTTCCAGTCTTTGGGTGGTAAATGGAATGGAGATGAAGAGGTGGCATATAACCTATGATATACCTGCGACCGGTTTCGGGGGAGTTTTCTACCCTAGTAGTCCAACTTTTGGCCAAACTTCCTTGCTGACTGCTTGTTCAACAAGACAGTTACTGCTAGCGGCCTACTGGCTCACATTTTCAGGTTGATTCCAGTTTCCTCGTGAAGACTTTTACATTTATTCCGGAAAGCTACACACAGCTTAAGAGGGTGGATACGTTCGGGCACTGGAGCTGAGAAATTAGAAGAGCCTGACGATTAGAGTTACGAGGATGGGTCAGAACCTACGAATGGACCTCTACAAATACAATACCTAGGCAAGTGCTTGCCCCAGCCACCTGCCCTCCCTTACTTGTCTCTCCCCGAGCGGCCACAATCCTTGCTCTCACAGTCAATGTCCTACACGAGTATGCTTTATACCTTTGAAGTTTCGAGAGTATCTACTCTCTGAGCCCGGCCATGGGCCAGGCTCGTCTGGTGCTTGCCTGGTCAACCAGGCAGTTGCTGCTGGAGGCCCGCTGCCCCACATATCCATCACAGCCTGGTTGATCTGGCACCTGGTGAAGATACTTGTCCAGTTTCCTCTTGAAGGCTTCTACACTGGTTCCAGCGATGTTTCGGATATCTTCTGGTAAGATGTTGAATAGTCTGGGACCCCGGATGCCTGCTCAATGCCACATCTAAAGTAGTTTACACCAGTCTGATTGATTCATTCATACTCACTCACACACACACACACACACACACACACACACACACACACACACACACACACACACACACACTCACTCACTCTCACTCTCACTCTCACTCTCTCACTCTCTCACTCTCTCACTCTCTCACTCTCTCACTCTCTCTCTCTCTCTCACTCTCTCACTCTCTCTCACTCTCTCACTCTCTCACTCTCTCTCTCTCTCTCACTCTCTCTCACACTCTCTCTCACATTCTCTCTCACACATTCTCTCTCACACATTCTCTCTCTCTCTCTCTCTCTCTCTCTCTCTCTCTCTCTCTCTCTCTCTCTCTCTCTCACGGGGAAACCCCCACCAGACAAGATTAAAACGTTTTATACTTTATACACACTTCATTCAAGAATAGCACACACCTCAGTCCAGCACAGCACACACCTTAGTCTCCAGCATTGTACACACCTAATCTCCAACACAGTACACAACTCATTCTAGCATAGGATACACCTCAAGTCCAGCATAATACACAGGGACGAGTCCAAAACTGTTCCTCCTGCTGCTGTTGTTGTTGTTAACAGTCACTTTGGTACAATGTGCCCCGTTAAGTCAGTTAGACTGAAAGAATGCACTTACACTTCCCTGTAGGAGAACAAGTCACAAAGCAAACTCCCCCACCAACTGTCTGATAGTACATGATTACGATAATCATCAGAAACTGATTAGTAACTACAATACAATCATGCACACGCAACCAACTGATAAGGAACATGCACACACTAACAGAGGAGACGACTAGGACATGGATACCTTTGATATACCTTTGATGAGTTCCGATAATGGCATACAAAATACTGGGAGTCTTACAATGGCATGTATATATGGAGAGGCTGCCTGAGATGCTAGAGTTAAGGAACGTAGATGGCAATTAAAGATACAGACGAACCATAGAGACGTTAAGAAGTACTTTTTCAGTTTAATGGTGGTAAGTAGAATGTAATGAACGAAGAGATAGAGGTAAACACTATACATTACATAGCAGCATTAGATCAATGGTATAATACCTACAAGTTGATGAGAGGGAGACGTAGCAGGCGACACCTGTCTTAATGAAGATACCCAGGTGTTGCACATGTGCCTAATTCATCAACGGTTCATAGTATTAGCAGATAAATCAGACCCTGGAGACTAGAAATCATTAAAACCGGTCGATAAGACCAATTTAATGTTGCCAGAATAGTAAAAATTATAAAATTCTAACCATCTACTAATATTTAAGCGAAAATTGCAAATACTGTTGAACCTGAAACCCTCGTTTAATGATAATTAGAATATTAGCGATTCTAATGTGTCAAACAAGGGACTAATGCCCGAAGGAAGCTTCCGGAGGTCAGCCACCGCGGCCCTAGACCAAGCCTCCAGTAGAATCAAGGCCTGATCAACCAGACTTAACTGCTGGTGTCAGTAGTCCAACGTACGAACCACAGCCCGACTGGGTCAGCCACGGATTTGAGGAATTTGTCCATTTTTCTCTTGAAGACCGCCAGAGGTTTGTTGGTAATTCCCTGTATGCATGGAGGGAAGATGTTAAAGAGTCGGGTATCTCTGACACTTATCGAGTTCTCCTTTAGTGCACTTTTCGCGCCCCTGATTTTTAGTGGAGGTATTTTGCGCACACTGCCAAGTTTCTTGTTGTCATATGGAGTTATTTCAGTGTCCAGGATTTTCCAGAAGTATATTATTATGTACGTTCCGAGGAATACAGTTGAAGGGACTTCTAGCGTTCCCAATAGTTCAGACGCTTGACTGAGTGCATATACAGTGCTAGTCACGGCATTATGCCGGGCAGCACTGTATGCATTGAAATTTCTTTGTACTTTTCCCAGGTCGGCAATCTCACCTGCCTTGAAGGAGGCCGTCATTATACAACAGTATTCCAGCCTGGAGAAAACAAGTGACTTGAAGAGTATCATCAATGGCTCAGCATCTCGTCTTGAAAGTAGGTATCCAGCCTATCATTTTCCTTGCAGTAGCGATGGTAACACTGTTGTGATCCTTGAATGAGATCTATCAACATCATAATTTTACTCTCCACACATGGGGCTTCCGCTTTACTGAATGATTTGAGTTTGTCCTGTAATCAGTTAGTCTATTTCCCCTTATTCCATAGCGAAGCAATTGTATGTTTCACAACATATATTAAAAACAATACCTTAAGACACCACCACAAGGCCATAAACACCATTAACATAATGACCACACACGATCATAAACACTACCACATGGCCATAACATCAAGGTATCAGCTAATGCGTGTTTACCATACATTTTGAAGTTGGGAAATTTAATTCTAGTAATAAAAATTGAACAATTAGCATTATTTCCAAATGATAACATTATCATTATTGTTTCAGTCGATGAAAATCTACGCTAGAGAATACCTCAATTGAAGAAAGAAATGCGTGAGTGTGAGAGGTATAAAGTTGTCACGTGAGGCGAACGACTGGTGGCACTTGTCAGATGAAACCAGTATTGCCACAAGCTATACTGGCTAGGATAAGCTACAGCTAATGTATGCTGAATGTTGATGATTATTTAAAGTCATATTAACTATGAGTAGATTCTGGTCTTTATTAATGTTGTGTATGGTTGCTGTAACTTGTCTCGATTTATATTAAATTTAGTGAAAAGTGAAGAGCCTGTTAGGCTGCAAATGAAAGCTGGTATGTGGTTATTCGGACACAACGAGTTCAGCCAATCAGCTCGAAGCCACAAAGTGAAATATCGCAAAGATAAAAATTTGAGGTTTATCTAAATTTAGTCACTTTTAGTGAAATTTCACATTTCGATTGTCGTAGTTACTACTTAGGACCTTTTGAACCATTTGCGGTGAGCGAAACCTCCCCCCACCCACTGAAAATCCAAATGACAAAAAAAAAAAAAAAAAAAAAAATCTTAGTCCGTTCTTAATTTTTGTTCTGGGTTCGTACCTCTCCCCCCACCCCTTCCCCTTGAAAATTATCCGCTCCTGGTTAAGAACCAATGATCTAGTCTCTCTCTACCTAATGATAGATCCTGGGCCATCGCCTTTTTCCCCCAGATTCGAAGACATGAAAGTTAGGCTACCGGCATTACCAACGTAAACATGACAGCCTAGCTGATCAGGAAGAATTAGGAGACACCTGTCAAGTTATCTCTAAAAGATAGGCGTCCGTCTAGTATTTCCCAGGTATACTGTTTAATAGCTGCGCCCCAAGAGTACGGTTTGAGACGGGGCCACTAGGAAGATAAACCTCACAACTACTATACAAATGACAAGACAGGTGTATATATGAATTATTATAAGCAGTAGAGGTTCTCTGCTCGTTTTCCAAGGCTGTAATTTCGCTTGCCGCAAATGGGAAAGTTAGTGCACAACAATATTCTGTCTTAAGAGAATTTAAATTCCTTAAAGAATATCATCGTTATCTATGGATCTTCCTATGAAGGTCTTCTTATTCAACTCATTATTTTCCTTGGAATTTTAATAAATAATTGTATTCTGGAACATGTTTTAGAATATTCTTCTACTCTAGATTGAGTGGCTTAATTATATCCGTTCTATGTTTCCAAAAGAATTTAATTGTAGAATACCTCAAATTTGTCCTCATTGATCATATGGTTTCCACTGGCCCACTAGAAGACTTGATTTAATCAACTTGAATATTTGCAGTCTCCTCCATGGATGCCACTCTCATGCAAATCTAGTATGATCACAGAATGATGTAATGTTAGAATTTGTCTGTGTCGGATATGAGAATAGCTGGGATAAGTACTGTGCCTTGGAAAACAGCTTTTCAGTGTCACATCCCGTGATTTTACTTCCTTTATAATTACTCTTTGCGCTCTATTTATTAAAAAGTTTAATATCTATCTGCCCACTTTAACAGAATTTTTTTATGCACGCAGTTTGTATGGTATTATACCATAATCACACTTTGCCGAAAGCTTTTGCAAAGTGTGTGTATAAAGTGTGTGTATATTGCATCTACATTCTGTTTATCTTCCAGTTCATCCACGAAGCGACCTGCTCTAAACTCACATTTACCCGTAACCTATCTCCAGTTTTCTTATTCTCGTGGCCCGACCTTGCGCCAGGCTTCCCTGTTGATTGCCTGGTCAACTAAGCTGTTGCTGTTGGCCGCCGTCCGGCCGGCCCAGTTGTGCAACTGCTGTGGATCCACGTGATTAGGGAGTTTGCTTCATAAACTCTTTCAGAGATTTTGATGCGAGACGTCAGTGTTATTGGTCTATGGTTTTACTGCTATTTATTTATAGCCGCCTTTGTGGAATGGGGCACGTGATAGCGGTCTTTTTGCAATTCTTGATGAGCATGGAGTTCCACAATTTTGGGTCAGTGGCAAATTGCTATCGATTTCTTCGAAGCTGAGTTGGATTAGGGTTATGCCCAAAACTATGGATACACTAGTAGAGTTTTAAGTGTACCTGCAGGTTACCTGTAGATGGTTTCGGAGTTCATCGCCGCCCACGGCCGTCCCAGTCCCAGACAAAGCCTCCCGGTTGCTGCCCTGATCGACCAGACTGTTGGTGCTAGCTGCATACAGACCAACGTATTCACCACATCCCGGTTGACCAGGAACTGAGCTGAGGTACTTATCTTTTTAGTTTTGATTAATGGCTTATTGAACACAAAGTTGCACGTCATTAAGTTCAAATACGAAGGTAGACCACAATATACCTGCGACATACCTGCCAGAAAAAACTAGTTTCGAGAGCATTTCTGCTCTTGTAGCGTTGCTTGAAGCCAGATTATTGTTGCCCACAGACAGTATTACCATCACAACCTAGCTGATCACGTACCTCCTGCAAGAACTTCTTAGGTTTTCTTTCGAAGACTTCTATATTTGTTGTGGGAACATTTCTTATATCCGCTGGTAAAAGTTTTAAAATTTCCGGACTTTGTTTACAGATACAATGTTCTCAAGCTGTGTTTTGGTCATCGTTTATTCTACGCTTCCTCTCCTCTCTCTCAGAGAGTAATTTTAGTGAGTATTGAGACGGTTCCTTTAGTTTTCATGCAGTAAATGATATATACTAATGGGTTTTGACCTCCGGTGCTCGACCATGCCTGCCACCTCTAACACTGATGACAACAGTCCAGGACGGACAACCGTCGGTTAAGACACTTATGTACAGTTCAGGATATTTATCAAAGGAAACGTTTCGCCACAAGTGGCTTCTTCAGGACTGAAGAAGCCACTTAGAACATAAGAACATAAGAATGGAGGAACACTGCAGAAGGCCTACTGGCAAAACGTTTCCTCTAATGTCCTGAACTGTATATAAGTGTCTTTTTCCACATATTGTCGGTATCACCATACCATTTTTGAACTGTGTTAGTTGCATGTTGTTCAGGCCACGGTACTGTGACTAGTATTTGTTTTGACTGCGTCTTGTATTACAATATATAATTTTTGTAGTTCGTACTTATCTAATTGAAGCAATTGTAATTTTGTAACTTTTCCGAGCTGTAATTATAAATTTTACCATTACTCAGATGAGGAGTCACACGAATACTCTCACCGTCTGTAGACTACACCAAGTTATGACTAGTATTTGTCTCCGCTACGATAAAAAGGAAATACGCAAAGCCAGCGCCATGCGAAAGCGATCTTTTAATAATTCTATTTATGCAATCCAACATAAGCCACATTTTATCAGGCACTTGAATCAGGATCTTATCAAGTTCCCTCTTGAGGACAGATATCGATTATTGGTAATTCCCTTAAGGTTTCCTGGAAGATGTTGGAAACTCTTGGACCCCTTTACTTATTGAGTTATCTCTTAGTGTACTTACTGCATTGCTGCTTTTCATTAGGGATACTGTGCACAGATTAGAAAGCAGTCATTGGTTCTGAAGCTGAGAGTTACAATAATAATATGAATTACCAACAGATTATTCTTCAAGAGCTTGACATATTTCTGCAAGCACTTCGTGATCAGCAGGCACTAATGACCAGGCAGTTAACCAAAAATACCTGAATACCTAAAGGACTTTTTTCTGATTTTTTATTTGCTGATGACACCAGAATTTTTGAGTGGAATTCATCAAAGACAGTAAATCTTCTAGCGGATATAAATCAAGTCTTCCAATGGGCTTCAAACAAGAATGTGTTGTTTAACGAGGACAGGAATTCTGCAAAGGAGTACAAGACACTCAAATAGTTCAGAGCGAAAGTCCCATGTGGGAAACTTAAAGAGTATATATGATGTCAGACGATTTCTTCCAAGAATCCCAACAATGCTGCCATTGCTGCCACGATAATTAGAACTTTCAAAACAAAAGATGCCAAGTCAGTGATGATATTCTTTAACTCACTTGTTCTCTACATGCCTGAACACTGCTGTAAACTGGCGGCACTCTTTAAGACAGGCAAGATTGTTAACCTGGAAAACGTACACGAAACTTTTACTGCTGGTATATACTCAATCAAGCATCTGAAGTACTAGAAACGCTTCAACTGTATTCCTTGGAACGTAAGCGAGATAAGTACATAATAACTTGCACCTGGAAAAACCTGGAGAGACTGGTTACAAACCTGAACACCCAAAACCCTCCGCATGACAACAAGAGACTTGGCATTCAGTGCACAATACTTCCACTAAAAGGCAGGGCGCGACGAGTACACTAAGAGAGAACTCGATAAGTGTCAGAGGTCGCCCTCCCTCCATGCATACGGGGAATTTCCAACAAACCTCTGGCGATCAAGAGGAAACTGGACAAGTTCCTTAAATCAGTGCCTAACCAACCGGGCTGTGGTTCGTATGTTGGACTGCGTGCGGCCAGCAGTAACATCCTGGTTGATCAGGCCCTGATCCTCCAGGAGACCTGGTCAGGGACTGGACCGAGGGGGCACTGACTCCTGAAAACATCCTCTGGTTATCTTTCAAGGGTCAGCGCCCCTGCATCCCGGTCCAAGACCAGGCATCCTAATGAATCAAAGCCTGATCAATCAGGCTGTTACTGCTAGCCACACGCAGTCCATCACACGAACTAATTAGAGGAGCTTGTCACTGGGCAGTTGTAAAAGTAGTCAACTGGGTGGCTATTGATGGAACCTTGAACACTTGAAATAATGAGTTATATGAGCACTGGCTGCCCGTTTTCTGTTCGCACCGCAGACAATTTCATCGTCTTTCGTCTTATATTTACATTTTTTTTCCATTGTAACCTTAGCAACAGGCTGTAAAACCTAAGTGAAGTGAGACAGTTATTAAGTCGGGGATACCTTTGTACTTTTACCTTATACCTTTGATGGGTTTCAAGTTTTTCTACTCCTAGAGCCCATAATGGGCCAGGCTCGTCTGGGGTTTGCCTAGTCAACCAGGCTGTTGCTACTGCCAGCCCATTGGCCCACATATCCATCACAGCCTGGTTGATCTGGCACCTGGTAAAGATACTTTTCCCTAGGTTTCACTTTGTTTATTTTATACTTCTTTCCATATCTTTCACTCCACTATGTTATGACAGTGTGCATGTGTGCGGGCAGTAAGTAATCTATCTGGCCCAGCTCAGACATCTCTCCTGCCCTGAATGCAACCGTCAACAATAAACAATATTCTAAACAAGAGAGCGCAAGCAATTTGAAGTGTCACCACTGACATTATTTTCTTTGTTTTGAAAGTTCTCATTATTCACCCCGTCATCTTCCTGGCTGCCATGACACTCATTTTCTCGGTGTACTTACTGCATTCCTTCTCTTTATTAGATATTTTCCACTGTCTGCCAAGTCTCTCTGATACAGTGATTTTGCTTAATTAAGAAAGACACGTGAGCAAACACCAGCACATAGAAAACGTTTCGCTCCTGGAAAAAATGCAAGTTTTTACAAATGCAAGTTTTTACAGATCAATACATTTGAAGGAACTTCAAACTTTCCCAGTAGTTTGCGGATTTCAGTTCGTCCACGTAGGGAACTACAATTAAATTTCTAGTCTCAAAATTGTTTAACCCCCTAAAAAGTTCCTCTTGTCGAGAAGTGGGCAACCTATAACATTCTTTGTGTAACCTAGCTTAGAAATGTTGCAAATATATTCACTCTGAAGAAAAATACTCACAATACCGTGACTGGATCAATACACAAATAACCCTCACATAGGAGAGAGAAACTTATGACCACTTGGACCATTTACAAGTCACACTGTGACTTGTAAATGGTCCAAGTCAGACCGAAACGTCGTCATAAGCTTCTCTCTCTCTCTCTTCTCTCTCTCTCTCTCTCTCTCTCTCTCTCTCACACACACACACACACACACACACACACGCAATGTGCGGGTTATTTGTGTATACTATTCACTCTCATGATCTAAGAACTGTGAATCGTAAATTCTGTTTGCCCTAAGAAATAAGCCTGAACACCACCTCTTTTAGTTAAGGCAGAGAGAGAGAGAGAGAGAGAGAGAGAGAGAGAGAGAGAGAGAGAGAGAGAGAGAGAGAGAGAGAGAGAGAGAGAGCGAGAGAGCGAGAGCGAGAGAGAGCGAGAGAGAGCGAGAGCGAGAGAGCGAGAGAGCGAGAGCGAGAGAGAGAGAGAGAGAGAGAGAGAGAGAGAGAGCGAGAGCGAGAGAGAGAGAGAGAATGCAAATAACTATCTGAATGTGTTGGTTTTTTATAAACATTAAAACTAGGCGTGTTTCTGGCACTCGTATATACAAGGGAGTCTAATAATGGCAGCTGACTGTTGTCTTCATATTCACCTTTAAACTTAATATTACCACTTAACGAATTGAGACGCTGTAAGAACTGTGGTATATAACTAGAGGACGGAAGGACAACCAACGTGACGTAGCCTTCATCACTGCCTGATGACGCCTCAAACCTTTACCTTTGATATACCTTTGAAGAGTTTCGAGAGTTTATCTACTCTCTGAGCCCGGCCATGGGCCAGGCTCGTCTGGTGCTTGCCTGGTCAACCAGGCTGTTGCTGCTGGAGGCCCGCTGCCCCACAAATATTTACTCTTTCTGTGCTATTGAATCTGGGTTATTTTCGTGGCCATATATATATATATATATATATATATATATATATATATATATATATATATATATATATATATATATATATATATATATCTGTAGTGGAGGGAAGGCGGCGTAGAGGTCAGCCTAGGAAAGGATTTAGGGAGGGGGTAAATGAGGTTTTGTGTGCGAGAGGCTTGGACTTCCAGCAAATATACGTGAGCGTGTCAGATAGGAACGAATGGAAACAAATGTTTTTTTAGGACTTGACGTGCTGTTGGAGTGTAAGCAAAGTAACATTTATGAAGGGTTTCCTGGAGATGGAAAGTACAGTGCCGGCACTCTGAAGGAGGGGCGTTAATGTTGCAGTTTTGTAGCTGTAGTGTAAGCACGCCTCTGGCAAGACAGTGATGGAGTGAATGATGAGGAAAGTTTTTCTTTGTCGGGCCACGCTGCCTTGGTGGGAAACGGCCGATGCGTTAATAAAAAAAATGTGCGCGCGCAAAACAACCACAAGGTGAGTTGAATGATAGCTCTAGGCCTTTCGTGTTGCAATCAAGACATCAGAAGCTTGCAATGTTACCAGAAATGAGTATGAAATCCAAGCAGATTCGTTGAGGGGAACGTTTTTGCTGGATCAGAAGAAAAGATAGCTGCGTCTTCCCTGACATACGTCATATACGTCATATACATGGAAAGTACTTGAGGGCCTGGTCCCAAATCTGCACACTGCCATAACAACATACTGGAGTGAGAGATATGGGAGAAAGTGTAAAATAAACCCAGTGAGGAGCAGGGGTGCGGTGGGGACAATACGGGAGCACTGTATTAACATCCGGGGTCCCAGACTATTCAACATCTTACCAGAAGATATCCGAAACACGGCTGGAACCAGTGTAGAAGCCTTCAAGAGGAAACTGGACAAATATCTTCACCAGGTGCCAGATCAACCAGGCTGTGATGGATATGTGGGGCAGCGGGCCTCCAGCAGCAACAGCCTGGTTGACCAGGCAAGCACCAGACGAGCCTGGCCCATGGCCGGGCTCAGAGAGTAGATACTCTCGAAACTCTTCAAAGGTATATCAAAGGTACACAGGTTGCATACATGAAGTAAGGAAATATCTCAGCACGAGCTGTTACCAGGCTTCAGTAAGGATAAGAAATCAGTGAAGATAAGAAATATCTAGAAAACACACAAACGTTTGATGCTATTAACCACAGAAGTTAAACCACCACGGGAAGAATGATCAAGTAAAGGATAGGGGAAAGAGAAGAGAGAGGAGTGGGAGGCTAAGTGAGCAGGAGAGAATGCTGAGAGGAAGATCACGCTAGGAGAGTGAGGGTGGGCGGATGGTCCCTCAAAACTGGAGTTTCATCTTTTAAGAACTTCGTGTTATAACACTGCTGGTGCTTGCAGGCGGAAAGAGGGGGAGAAGGGGAAGTGAATGCAAAGGGAAGGATGATGGTGAATGCAGTGGGGACGGAGGGTGGTGAATGCAGCGGGAGTGTGAGGGGTAGTGTATGCAGCTGGGACGGGGGTGTGAGGGTGGTGAATGCAGCTGGGACGGGGGTGTGAGGGTGGTGAATGCAGCTGGGACGGGGGTGTGAGGGTGGTGAATGCAGCTGGGACGGGGTGTGAGGGTGGTGAATGCAGCTGGGACGGGGGTGTGAGGGTGGTGAATGCAGCTGGGACGGGGTGTGAGGGTGGTGAATGCAGCTGGGACGGGGTGTGAGGGTGGTGAATGCAGCTGGGACGGGGGTGTGAGGGTAGTGAATGCAGCTGGGACGGGGTGTGAGGGTGGTGAATGCAGCTGGGACGGGGGTGTGAGGGTGGTGAATGCAGCTGGGACGGGGTGTGAGGGTGGTGAATGCAGCTGGGACGGGGGTGTGAGGGTCGTGAATGCAGCTGGGACGGGGGTGTGAGGGTGGTGAATGCAGCTGGGACGGGGTGTGAGGGTGGTGAATGCAGCTGGGACGGGGGTGTGAGGGTGGTGAATGCAGCTGGGACGGAGGTGTGAGGGTGGTGAATGCAGCTGGGACGGGGGCGTGAGGGTGGTGAATGCAGCTGGGACGGGGGTGTGAGGGTGGTGAATGCAGCTGGGACGGGGGTGTGAGGGTGGTGAATGCAGCTGGGACGGGGTGTCAGGGTGGTGAATGCAGCTGGGACGGGGGTGTGAGGATGGTGAATGCAGCTGGGACGGGGGTGTGAGGGTGGTGAATGCAGCTGGGACGGGGTGTGAGGGTGGTGAATGCAGCTGGGACGGGGGTGGAGGGTGGTGAATGCAGCTGGGACGGGGGTGTGAGGGTGGTGAATGCAGCTGGGACGGGGGTGTGAGGGTGGTGAATGCAGCTGGGACGGGGGTGTGAGGGTGGTGAATGCAGCTGGGACGGGGTGTGAGGGTGGTGAATGCAGCTGGACGGGTGAGGGTGGTATGAGCTGGACGGGTGTGAGGGTGGTGAATGCAGCTGGGACGGAGGTGTGAGGGTGGTGAATGCAGCTGGGACGGGGGTGTGAGGGTGGTGAATGCAGCTGGGACGGGGGTGTGAGGGTGGTGAATGCAGCTGGGACGGAGGTGTGAGGGTGGTGAATGCAGCTGGGACGGGGTGTGAGGGTGGTGAATGCAGCTGGGACGGGGTGTGAGGGTGGTGAATGCAGCTGGGACGGGTGTGAGTGGTGAATGCAGCTGGGACGGGTGTGAGGGTGTATGCAGCTGGGACGGGTGAGGTGGGTGCCCCTCCACCACTTGCTCCTCACCGCCACTCCTCCACTCACTGACTGGTTCTCCTTCCTCAGACCATCAACACCCCCCCCTCCCTACCACTGATGCAACAAACTGATAAAACCCGTTGTTCCTCACCAGCAAAACCCCCTTCTCTCACTGGATAACAAACCTCTACCTTCTACTGATACGCTCTCTGAATGCAAGTTCACTATCAGCACGTAAAAAGAACATTTTGACACATTTCCACACCTTCTAGCTAAGACTGCATCACACACGTTGCTGACGCATCCACGCACAACTTGTCACGTTCATTTTACTTGAGTAAAAGGTCAAAAGTGGTCGGATGAAATGGAAAGTGTTCTGGCCTTCCCACCAATCTCAACCCTATTTTATATTTTCAATCTAAATCAAGTTTCTCATGGCAACTTCTTGATTTAAAGTCAGCTTATCTGTTTACCTGCTGAGATTTCCGCGGATTCTCGCTCCAGAGGCCTGGTCCCGAACTAGGCCTCCTGGTTAATGACCTGACTAGCCAGGATAATTGTGTGTGCTAGCAGCACATTAGTACCACAACTCGGTTGATTAGAAACTCGCTGGCGGACCTTTCCAGGCTCCTCTTGAATACGCACCGCAACTCTACCAATTTAACATCAATAATGGGCATATTACTGATATCCTGATCAGCTGATAAAGCTGGATTGCGTTCTGCTAGCACCAACAACTTGACAAGAAAGACTAGATCAGGGGTTCCCAACCTTTGCTATGCCCCACAGCCCTAGGAAATATTTGATTAATGTTATATCCCCTACAAAAGTAATATCACATTTGAAGATGAAGTCAAATTTCTAATTTTTGAATCGCAAATTGAACTAAATAAAGCACCGCGGGTGAACAAATTGAACTCAAAAAATAATCTTTTAATTGCCATCTAGCACCACCAGGTTGGTAGTGCTAGATGGTCTGAGCTTTGCTCAGACCTCTGCAACACAAATGTCCTCAAAGATTTGTTAAGTTATACCATGAAATAAGGAAAGATCCTGGACTTCACCTTACGAAAGCAGACAAAGCAAATGCTATAGTAATTATTGACAAGGTAGATTATAGGGGTAAAATAACATATTAGAAAACGGGGGAACTGACGTGCCCCTTAAGTTAGTATAAACACGTTTTCAAATGTTTAGAAAATATGCTGTAGTGAGTTTCCAGGACGATACCTGAAAGGATAGACAATGATCGAGTACCAATGAGAAAATTTGGAAGCTCAAATATATAGAGAGGTGTTAGAAGTATCTACAGGAAAAAGGGGATTGTTGAAAATGGCATAAAATACCGACAAGCTGATGAGTAAGACACATGTGCAACAGTTGGGTATCTTTATTGGTGAAACGTTTCACCTATGCAGTAGGCTTCTTCAGTCAATGTAATAATATTGGTAGAATTACCGACAATATGTTAAGTAAAAGGACACAAATGCAACTAATGTGACATTTTATTGTGGCAACGTTTCGCTCTCCAGGAGTCAAATACAGAGACAGCGGGTGCAGTAGTGAAATGAAGACAGTGGAATCAGTCCATCAACCTTGGATAAATAGTACTTGAGGTGGTCAGTCCCTCAGTCTGGAGAAGAGTTCAGCTCCGGAGAAACGTTTCAACAATAATGATACCCAACTGTTGCACATGCGTCTTACACATCAGAAAAGGGGTTATCAAATTACTTACAACGTTAATATGTAACAGCGAAATAAAGAGAGAACACCGAGACAACAAAAACTTAAGCTGTCGTGCCGGACAGAAGAAGCACAAAGGGAACAAAAAAGTCATCCAGGATATTGCAAGGAACCCAAATATTTCTATGCATATGCAAAATCCAAGTTAAGAACTTTCTGTAGAATTGAACCATTAATCACAGGAGGTTCATCTACGATGAACAGGAAATGGGTGAAATTCTAAACGACCCATACGAATCTATGCAATCCGGTTTTAGAACGATAAGATGATGCCTGTCACAACTGCTAAGCCATACTATAACACAATTACGTAGGCGCTGGAAGAAAACCAAAATGCAGAGTTTGCAAAGGCGTTAAACAAAAGCAATTTTGAGGTGACTGCACACAAAATGGGAGCTATTGGCATAACAGGGAAGGCAGACAGGTGGCTTTTCAACTTCGACAGACAGAACACAAACAGTAGTAAAAAGAGCAAAATCCAGCATTAGTGAAGCAAAAAGCTCAGTACCTCAGGGTATGGACCTGGCGCCTCTCCTGTTTTTTTATCCACATAGCAAACATAGATAAAAACACTCGCTAGTTTTGTATCATCATTTCCGGTTGACGCTAAAATAAACAGTCACCTGGGTAGAAGACACGGAAAATTTTCTGGAAGGTATAAGCAGGGTTTTCCTGGAAGGTTTCCAGTGGGGAGTGGAAAATAACATGACGTTCAATAGTGATAAGTTGCAGCTTCTTAGTTATGAAAAGAATTAAGAACTCAAAAGTGACATTTTTTTTTTACAAAACCCAAGAGGTTTATCAAATAGAATGAAAAGAACATGTGAAAGGCCTATGAGTAATGTCAACTGACCTTTCTTTCAGAGAACACAATAAAACAAGTGTCACGACAGCCAGGAAAATGACAGGGTGGATAATGAGAAGTTTCAAAACAAAGGAAATAGTGCCAATGATAACTCTTCAGATCGCTTGTGCTCTTTCATTTAAAAATATTGTTCAGTTTTGACGACTCCTTTGATACCTTTGATGAGTTTCGTGAGTTTTTTCTACTCCTGACCCCATTCAGGACAGGAGATATCAGAGCTGGAACAGATACAGAAATGCTTCATTATGGCCTGCATAGTAAATAAAGCATTTAAATTCATGGAAACGTCTCAAGTACTTAAATATTCACTCGTTGGAGCGGAGGAGACATACATGATAATATGTGGAAAGTACTTGAGGACCTAGTCCCAAATCTGCACACTGACGTAACATACTGGAAGTGTAAAATAAAACCGTGAAAAGCAGAGGCATAATGTGTATTATAAAACATTGTACCAGCATACGTGATCCCAAATTATTTAACATCTTACCAGAAGATAACTGAAATATTGCTGGGACAAGTGATAAAGTCCTCAAGAGAAAACTGGATAAGTATCTCCATCAAGTGCCAGATCAACCAGGCTGTGATGGATGTGTGTGCTAGTAGCAACAGCCTGGATGATCAGGAGAGCCTGGCCCAGGACTGGGCTCCGGGAGTAGAAAGACTCGACCGACCTGTGGCCAGACTTCCCTGGTGACTAACTAATCACCCCAGACTATTTCTACCTATTTCTACCTGAGCTGCTGAGTTCACATAGCCCGGTTAATCAGGCACCTCTTGCATAAACATTTCTACTTGCGTCAACCTCAGTAAGGTCTTTGACAAAGTTACACAGGAGTGAGAAATCAGTGGAGGTGCACAGCACTGGAGTTCTCTACCGAACTGACGCAGCAACAGCCTGCTTGACTAAGTCGACAAGGAACCCTGGCCTCTGGCCGGAGTGGGAAGGTAGAACCCTCAACGACAATTAAAGACACTAAGAATTACAAAAACTTTAACCCATAGTCCTTCATCGCTACCGACAAAAAAGTAAATATAACTACACACAATAACACGATAATGGAAAAATGAAAGCCATTCAACCATGACCTACAGACAAAAAATGTACTATCACACTAAGCTTAAATAACCTTGACTAACGAGAGAGAACTATTTACATAAACGAGGTGAAATAACCCTGACTAACGAGAGACAGTGTTTACGTAAACGAGGTGAAATAACAATGGGGTCCAGTCAGACGGGGGCTAGTGTTGGCCCACTTGTTCACAGCCTACATAACGACCGTGAGGGAATAAATAGCAATGTTGATGGTTTCTTAGATTATTGTCCTCGAGGGTCAGACACAGACCAGGTAACACAAAAATAAGCCAATAAATAAGTTGACGAACACAACAGGAAGCTTCAGGTTACTCTGGGTAGGGTTAAGTGTCCAGTAAAATAGGAGAATGAGGTCATAATCACAGTAAATGATTAATATATGGAGCGCGAACTGTATCAGAGGTGTGAATGCTTTCACATAAAGCCTTGTGCCTCCTGAGAAAGACATCAGAACAATGTACCATTCTTCAATGACGATGCTAAAACTTGCAGGAGTGGTATCCACTAAGGACATCGCAAACCTCCAAGGAGACGTAAGCCAAGTCTGTCACTGGATTACAAAGATATATTCAAGGTTGATGAATTTCAACAACTCGACTATGGAAAATTATTAAAATAAATTTATACTGACACAGTATAAGGCAACTCAACAGAGAATGCATGACACCATGCCAGAAGATATTATGTTCAAGCATAACAATAGTGTTACCATCACAACTGCAAGAGATGTCAAACTAATTATACTCCATAAGGCACTTGTACTCTCAAAAATCAATACCGATGTACACTAACTACCATGGGTTAAGGCTGTCGAAATTTTAATCAGATAATGTAAGGAATATACGGAACTTCGACTGCCGCGTGGATTCAAACAGTTGAATTATTCAATTTGCTAATATCCCTCAAACTGTACCGGAGCGCAGGCGAGGGACTGGCTCCATATTTTCACACTAAAATTACTCCTTATGGGAATGAAAGGTATTGCAGACAGAAAAATGCATCTATAGGAAGCTAGGGTTTAAGAAGTACACGAGAAATAATTCGACAGTCACGAAGGTCCAAAACTTTCTACGTCCTTTCATCAAAAATAAGGCTATCTCAAGGATACTTGAATTATATTTTCGGGGGTCAATGCCCCCCGCGATCTGGTCCTAGGCCAGGCCTTCTAGTGGAACTTAAGATTCACCTAAATGTCTTCAAGAGGGACCCGTGACAAATTCCTGATAAATCAAGTCATGGTGCTTACTTCGAAATGCATGCAATAAGCACCAACAGAGGCTGAAGGAACTGAACCTGACGACCTTGGCTGAGAGAGGGATAAGGGCGGACATGATTACTATATACAAAATCCTGAGAACTGATACGACAGATAGGGACCGACTGTTTGAAGAGGACCAAGTAAAAGGGAAAACAGGTGAAAGCTGGTCAAAGATGAACCATACGGATGTAGAGTAGTATTTATGTTTCAGGCAGTACTTGAGTAATGCGGTATAAGACAAGTATCATGATAGCAGTCAGTATTATATACCATTAATATAATGACAGGTGTGTACTGGTCAGACTATCAAATACAATCGTGCCTCTGGGGCGATGATCCCCGCAAGCACCATGTAACCTTCAGGTTATTTGTGAATATAAGGTCAAGGATAGGTTCTAATCTGATCAGATCCACTCTTTGCTGGCTTAAGAGAAATTTGTCATAGAGGCTTAATAATTTGCATTTAACTGGTTATGTAAACTGCCAACTAGGACTTCATTACTGCAGTGTTTACTTTCCATTTCAGAGATCGCCAAGAAACACATTATTGGAGACCGAGTTTAAAAAAAATTTTCCATGGCAGTGTTGGATTTTCCCAAGCTGAGCTTTAAGCTGCTGGCCATTTACATCTGGTGGCTGTTATACAAAAGCAAGTTATTTGCGGGCAAACCTAATCCACCGTGATATGCCAACATAGTGTTTACTGTTGAAACGCCTCGCCTACACAGTAGGCATCTTCAGTCAAATACAGAGGCAGCAGGTGTAGTAGTGAAATGAAGATAATGTAATCAGTCCATCAACCTTGGAGAAATAGTATTTGAGGTGGTGAGTCCCTCAGTCTGGAGATGAGTTCAGCTCCATGGAGATGTCTTGCAGACTACGGTGCTCTTCACCAACTACAAGGCCGAGGGACTGATTACCTCATCTTTGTATATGTTTCTACAATCTTCACATTATGATAAAGCCACTGGTTGGCGAAACGTCTACACCTAACGATACCCAGATGTTGCATATGTGTCTAATTCCTCATCAAGAAGTGCACAGGAGCAAAGTAAACAAGTGCTAGATCAGCCAACTTATTCTCATTGTAATAATTTTGGTAGAATTACCGACAATATGTTAGGTAAAAGGTCACATGTGCGACTAACGCGACTTTTTATTGTGGCAACGTTTCGCTCTCCAGGAGTTTTGTCAAGCCGTTACAAACAATACAATACCCTCTGTGTCTTTGTATTGTTGGTAACGTCTTGACAAAACTCCTGGAGAGCGAAACGTTACCACAATAAAAAATGTCGCACTATCAAAATGTCAATGATTGAGGTTTCGCTCAACGTCAACTACTCCATGTTTCTTATTTTTCTCCAAAACCGTATTTTTCTTTACGTCATTTTATGCTAGATTAACTTACACTGTTAGCAAATTAGAGAAACGTCTGGCAACGCAGTAGCCGAGGAAAAACAAGAAACGTGGAATGTTTAACGTGTATCACTCTTGGTGTGAACCAGCCGAGTCAAGACTGTGATGAAGACAATGGTAAGATGTTGACAGTGGGAGAGACAAATGCAGTGGAGTCCCTTATTTGTACAAAGTTTCACCCAACACTGGGAGTTATCAAGTGTTGGGTGAAACGCTCTATAAACAAAGGATGTCTGGCCTCAGGACAGACTGCGAGGGCAGCACACTCGATACCTGGAGTTTACCTGGAGAGGGTTTCGGGGGTCAACGCCCCCGGGGCTCGGTCTGAGACCAGGCCTCATGATGGATCAGGGTCTGATCAACCAGGCTGTTTACGGTTACACTCACGTATACCAGTTTTTATTTCAAAATTATTAAATAGCACAGCTGTTCAAATTTGTCCTCGTTTCAAGAGCAGGCATCGTCGGACCCTTAAAGATAAAAAATCATAGTTAAGAAGCGGGGTCAGGAGCTACGATCTGGCCCGGGAAATCAGGTAGCGAGAGAGTGCTGTCCCGCGGCGCAGGTGGCTCAGGGTGCACCGGGTCGTGAAGGTCTCTCTCACTTGCTAGGAGAAAGCAAATGTTAGCGCGGTCGTGACGAAAATCAAGGGGAAAAAATAGGAGAAAGCAAGGCAATATAGGTGAACAAAGGGAAGAGAAAGGATCTGTGCAGCAGACACAGACTATTCTGCTGCTTCTCAACAAACAGAAGAATGCGAGATTACCACGAAAACTGGCCAGTTTCTGCGATAAATACACACCTGAACGAACACTACATAACAGCAACTAGGGTCGAGTCCACTAAAAAGGCGGGGCTTGGAGCTCTCTCTAGATCCCCTGGAAGACACAGCTTGGCTAGTGTCCACACGGATGACACGCTCGCAGCTGTCCCGCTCTTGGTTATCTCACCTTCATTGTTAAGAAACGAAAAGAATGTATAAAAACACCTCGCCGGTTTGATTTTAATTCCCTCAGCAAGTGACCTTGACCTCTGAACCTGTGACTCAAAAGGTAAACAAACTTATGGATATGAAAATGGTATACAATACCGATAGGTTGATAAGACACATGTGCAACAGTTAGGTATCATTATCCCAAAACGTTTCGTCTACACATAGCAGACTTTTTCTGAAGTAAACACCACAGCCCAGGTCATGAGGAACTTGTCAGGTTCTCTCTCAAAGATAACACGGAATATACTGAAAGTAAATAGCATGGTGATACAAGATGTGGAAAAAAAAAACATTTATTAAAGGAAACGTTTCGCTACGAGTAGTTTCTCCGGTCCTAATGGTTTCAGAAACCACTCATGGCGAAACGTTTCCTGTAATACGTGTCCTGAACGCTACATAAATATATTTTTCCACGCAGGACACAGAAAAGCTTCGAACCCTTCATGTTTATGAGTTATCAAGCAAGTGTACCAACTGTACCTTGATTTTTCTGTGGAGAAAATTCTGATGCCTCTTCCTTGCTTTCTCTCCAGGAACTACATGAAGGGTTTTAAGCGATTCAAATAACTGAAGTGCCTATACTGATACGGGCAGTGAAACTTCTGCATATTCTGCATCTCCGCAGTTTCACCTGTCATAAATGGGAATGTTAGTAGGTGTCAATATCCCGGTCTAGAAAATACAATGCTTTAGTGGCAATAGTAAGTAGGCCTGCCGCAGTGCTTCTCCATTCTTGTGTTCCAGCCACCTCACACTATCTTCAGCTTATGATCTTACCACATCTCTCCTCTACTGACTATTTTCTTTTATACTCTTCCAATTTTTATTTCTTATTTCTTCCTTTGTTGAATTTTGTCCTCGTTGGGCGTCAAAATGTTTTCTGTAGCTCACTGGAAGACCTGGTCTGGTGGCTAAAGCTCTCGCTTCACAAGGCGAGGGCCTGGGTTCGATTCCCAGCCAGGGCAGAAAGATTGGGCGTGTTTCTTTACACCTGTTGTCTATGTTCCCCATCAGTAAAATGGGTACCTGGGTGTTAGTCGACTGGTGTGAGTCGCATCCTAGGACACTGACCTAATCTGCCCGAAATGCTCAGCATAACAAGGGACTTTCTATATAGTAGTATGTCACTGATGTCAGCTAGGCCTGTATACCATGTACATGTACTTGTAGTAAATAAAGATATTATTATTATTATAACTACTGTGATCTCGATGGACGCCTGCGAAGGATGCTATGACTTACGTCTTGTGAATGTCAGATATGAGTATTAAAGAACTGCTCTGAGATCTGTACCTTCAAGTACTCTTTGATAATTTTATCAAAATACTTATTTTAGTATAACATATACCAGTGCTTATAATTCTAATTGTATTTTTTTACACAGTAATACACAGGGGTGTCAGCAATGTTTTTCAGAATTAAAAAATCTATTACAATAAGGTAAATGATATGCAAATACACTTATATGTACACGGTAGCGTAATTATTGTTATATGACATTCCCAGGCAGGTGGATTGTGGGGGGTGACCTTACTAAATCCCCCCCTCCCCTCCTTCCGACGTTTCCCTGAAGGATTATGTTTTCCAGATGTCAGTAGCTGACATTAAATCATTCCGTGCTAAAATAAATGATGGTCTCGGGAAAGTCAAAACTAGATATGAAGACCAAAATTAATATTGAAAGTGGAGTATACTGTATATCTGACTTGTTACAGGCAACTAGAGGTGCACATGCTGAGGCTGCAGACATGAAGCTGTGTAAAACTACTAGTTCAACTATAATAAGTAGAAAATTACATCTTCAAACCTCTTACCATTGTGGTACATGTACATCTCCACAACCTTCTTAACTACTACTGGCCCGTCCCTCGGGTATGACTTACTTCCACTGGGGAATCCCACCTACCAGTAACAATGTCTTCGTCTGCTACACGTCCCTCACTTGACGCCTGTATATAAGCGCCAATCTTCATGCCTGTACTTGAGACTCTTCAAGACTACGGTGCTCTTCACCAACTCTATCTCATTATCTCTTGTATATAGTTCTAGTCTTACAACTATGTCCTGGAATTTATATTGATAAAGCCACCGGATGGTGAAACACCTATAATAAAGATACCCACATGTTGCATATGTGTCTAATTCTTCATTTCTTACCATTGTGTTGTACACAAATTAAATATGTACTCTTAAAGGGCTTTGTGGACCTTGTACACGGTTTAATCAAAATTATGAATGCGTGTTTTTCAACACAATAAAACGTCAATTATGTTATTTACATGCACACTCTAAACTTCAAAATACTTCATGGCAAAAAAGATGCCTCAAAACCCCTCCCTCTCACATAAGTGAGAGGGGATGCATTTGAGTGGGACTTGCACAGCATGTGTTAGTAGGGTTATCAAAGGTAATTCCTTGGGTACCCTTCATAATAATTTGGACAAATATTTCTGTTAGAGGGTTTGGATTTGAGAATGACCTACACACAAACACACACACACACACACACACACACACACACGAGGTTAAAGCAAATAAACCTGACGACACTGGAAGACAGGAGGGGATGGGGGGGGACACATGATAACGACATACAAAATACTGAGAGGTATTAACAAGGTGTATAGGGACAGAACGTTTCAGAGATGGGACACAGCAACAAGGGGTCACAACTGGAAGTTGAAAACTTAGATGAGTCACAGGGATGTTAGGAAGTATTTCTTCAGTCATAGAGTTGTCAGGAAGTGGAACAATTTGGAGAGTAATGTAAGTGGAGGCAGGATCCATACATAGGTTTAAGAAGAGGTACGATAAAGCTCATGGAGCAGGGAGTGTGTGGACCTAGTAGCGACCAGCGAAGAGGCGGGGCCAGGAGCTGTGAATCGACCCTTTTAACAACAAATAAGTACACACACACTCCAAAAAATCGTATTGGTAATAAACATTAGTTACAAAAATTCTTAAATGTACTTTTGCATATTTAAGCATAAAAAGAGAAAAAGATACAAATAATAAAATAAGCGATGATACGCCAAGGTTGTATCAATCTTCATGACCTACCTCCACTGCATCTAACATAGTGCTTACCTCAATCATTGTAGAAATATATAAACCAAGTGGTACAAAGTTACAAACGTATGTAAAATTATTAAGAATATATCAGTACAAGTGCACCATTTTCACCGTGACCAACACAACCACTATCACCATTAACAAACACTGCTAGCGTCAACATTATCACTGCTAACACACCATTACCATCACTAAAACCTCTCATACACCATACATACTAACAAGGCAAGAAAGTGGGTATGTGGAGGTGTATTTAGTTATTAATTCACACACGCACACACACACGTACTAACAAATATATAAACCGCACAAAAGTACCCGTCAAAAAGGTCCAGCTGGCAAGAGGCCACTAATCACTAATCACCAGATTCAGATTTAAAAATTAATACGTCTATCAGAAAATAATACAAGAGAATTACCAGAACCCTTATTAAATGTCTTCAAGAAGGAACTAAGAAGTTCAAAAAGAAAGTTCTTGATGAGCAAGGTTTTGATGCTCACACTGAACTGCGTGCAGGAAGCACAAACAGCCTCACTGATCAGCCTGTTAATAGGGAGGCCTGTTTCAGCACTGGGCTACGGGGAAGATAATCTTCAAGAGTATCTTCAGGTAACTAGATCATTAGTATTTATGAATACAAGTAATTATCCTTTACATTTTTGGTGTTTTAAAATCCCATCACCAAGCAAGATTATGTTTGCACTCGGGGGGTTGATGAAATCAATTCAAAATTATTACTTGGTATCTCCATAAATAAAGTTTTAATTTCCTTTTATTATTGGTAAACAGCGTTTTTAGGGGACAAATATCTAGGGTTTGTTTTGTGTTCAATATTTTGTTAATGACCTAGTTAATGAAACTGCTGGTGTTGACGACACTCAAGTCGAACTTTAGGCACAACCCCTCAACATACACCTCGAAACCTACGCCCTCACGACCTGAAATACCCACGTCTCTTCTCACGGTATCTACACGCCCAGACTGCCTGCTTTATAAATCTATACTTCTTTACGTGTTACCTATGATTGGCCTGTGAACGGTTTCTATTGGCTTTCTACCACACCTGCCCGGTCTGATTATCCCCACACATTGTCTACCTCAAATTCAACTGTGTTTCTCCCCACAGCCACACCTGCCAATACCTTCACATCAAACCCACTTCTGCCTTGTCCCAAACCCACTCCTGCCACTGCGTCCCAACATATCTGTGCCTTCTGGAACCTATACCTGTCACTGCCTCCCTACACACAACGGCTGTTTCCTACACCCACACCTACCCACACCAGTGCATTTTCCCCACACCCACACCTCACGCCAAACCACTTTCACCTGTCGGTGACCACACCCGCCCGGGTAGTAATATGATGTTGGAGACCTATCAACGGGAAGAGGAGGAGGCGGAGGAAGGGGAGGGGGGGGGGTGTTAAGGAGTGGTCGAGGTGAACTGGTCCATCTGGTGATACCCAACGCTTCTTGACATGTTCCCCTCCCTCATACATCCCTCCCCCCTCTACTACCATGCTTCCCCCCCACCGCTCACCTGCAATGCCTGGCCCAGAGCACTTTGCTCAAGACGAAACTGGCTAAGTTCCTCTAAGTAGTTCGTGATCAATCGAGCTGTCGTGTCTACGTAGAATTGTGTGCAGAGAGCACCAATAACCTGACTGATCAGACCGTCAACCACAAGGCGATGATCCCCAGACCTATCAACAGGCAGGCACCAGTTATTTACCAGTTAATGAATCCGGAGACCATTTCCCAATAGTATTCAATACCGACCATTTCCCAATAGTATTCAATAGTATCCAATAGAGCTTGATCATACAGAATGTGAAAAAGACTTGGGAGTCATGGTAAGCAGAAATCTAAGGCCAAGACAGCAGTGCCTAAGTGTTCACAATAAGGCTAACAGATTACTAGGATTTATTTCAAGAAGTATAAGCAACAGAAGTCCAAAAGTTATTTTACAGTTCTATACATCACTAGTGAGACCTCATTTGGATTATTCCGCTCAGTTTTGGTCTCCTTACTACAGGATGGATATATGTAGATTCATTGGAGAACATACAGAGAAGAATGACTAAAACGATTTACTGTACAAGGAATCTCCCGTATGAAGATAGACAGAGCCTTGAATCTTCACTCTGGAGAGACGTAGAATGAGGGGAGATATCATCGAGGTTTATAAATGGATGATGGGCATAAACAAAGGAGATATTAATAAAATACTAAGGATATCGAACCAAGTAAGAACCAGAAATAACGGATTTAAGTTAGATAAATTTAGATTTAGAAAGGACATAGGTAAGTACTGGCTTTCGAACAGAGTTGTGGATGCGTGGAACAATCTTCCGTGTAGGGTGATCGAGGCTAGGACCTTGGGTGGCTTTAAAAAGAGATTGGACAAATATATGAGTGGGAGGGGCTGGGTTTAATTGGTGTCGTGGGTACGGGAGTAAATTCTTGGGTAGCTTTGGGTAGTGGTGGTTTTGATAAAGACTTGCCTTGTATGGGCCAGTAGCCTTCTGTAGTGTTCCTCCATTCTTATGTTCTTATGTACCGACCATTTCCCAATAGTATTCAGTACCGACATGATGATGAATTAGGAGGGCTCTTTGATGAAGTGATGGTAGCAAAGGAAACAACCGTGTTCCGTAGCTCGACTGGTAGCGCACTTAACTCACACACTGAGGTCCAGGGGTCGATCCCCGGTACGGGTGAAAACATTAGGAAGAGTTTCCTTAAGACACCTGCTGTCCCTGTTCACATATCAGTAAAATATGTACCTGGGTGTTAGCCGACTGGTATGGGTTGCATCCTGGGACAGAATTTACCTAATTTGCCCGAAATGTTCTACATAACAAGGGGTTTTCTATATAGTAGCATGTCAGCTAGGCCAGTATACACTGTACATGTACTTGTAGAAATAAAGATTATTATTATACCTGTAAGCGTGGAATAGCACAGCCTGTCCCTCTGGTAAGCCTACTTGAATCTGAGACAAACCTGTGAGGGACGGCCTATGTACGGGGGATAGGTCACGTGACTTAAGCCTTGGCCAGGGAGCCTACCTATAAATATTACTTGGAAATATATATGTATACATGAATTAGACACATATGTAACTGTTGACAGTTGCACATATCAATTGTCTAAAATCCAGTCTAAAATCTGGTTAGTCCTGGTTATTCATGTTGTCGGGGTTCACGACACGCGGTCTCGCATATATACAAATAATCTGACGAAACATCTCACCAATAAAGATTCCCAAATGTTACACAAGTGTCTCATTCTTGTACCTGAAGGATGTTTTCGGGAATTAAGGTACCCGCAGCCTGGTCCTACATCAGGTCTCCTGGTGAGTCAGGCCTGATCGACCAGGCTGTTGCATCTGGCCACGTGCAGTCCAACATATGAACCACAGCCCGGGTGGTTAGGAACTGATTTGAGGAACTTGTCCAGTTCCCCCTTGAAAGCCAGCCAGAAGTTTATTGGAAATTCCTCTTATGCACGGAGGGAGGGAGAGAGGGAAGGCGTTGAAAAGTCGGGGACCCCCGACACTTGAGTTCTCTTAATAAGCTTACACAAACCGACCGCGACGCCTGCAAACGCGGTGCCTACGTAGCAACAGGAAACTACAACCTGCACGAGTAACATTGGTGGTCTACCTACCTGGAGTATACCTGGAATGTTCCGAGGGTCAACGTCCTCGTGGTGTTGATTAACCAGGCTGTGATGCTAGCTGCACGAAGTCCAACGTATGCATCACAGCCAGACTAATCAGGAACTGTCATGAGGAATTTGATACGTTCTCTCTTAAGACAACCAGGAGTCTGTTTGCTATCCTCCTTATGTATGATAGAAGGGTGTTGAAAAGTCTTAGGCTTCTTACATAGGAGCACTGCTGAGGGACTACTGGCCCATACGAGGCAGGTTCAACTCACACCCACTTATGTATTTATCTAACTTATTTTTTAAAACTACACAAGGTTTCAGCTTCAATAATTAATTTGTGCTGACTTGGAACCAGTTTCTCTAGAATTTTCCAGGTGTAAATTATAATTTACCTTTCTCGCCTGCATTCCAAGGAGTACAGGTGAAGGTGTAAATTTGTCAATTTATTTAAATAGTTAATAAACTAGGAATTGTTGAATTCTGTGCAATAACAACGACAATTTACCTTCTGGTTGATCTGAAAAGCTACGAGTAATTTAAGTGTTTGAACTTATACATACATTAAAAGTTCTGTGTACATTCTTTAAGTCTGCCATTTCACCCGCCTTAAAAAGGCTGTTAGTGTAGAGCAATATTCCAGCCCAGAGGAACAAGTGACTTGAAGAGAGTACCAGATAAGCCTGCATCTTGAGCATGCACCAACCCTCCAAGCTGTTACCTTGGAGGCCTGGCATGAGGGACGAAAATGAAGACAATAACATAATAGAGGAACACTGCAGGAAGCCTACTGGCCCATGAATGAAACCACCACCGGATAGAGCACATTAAAGAAGCACACCTAGCGATATATGGGAAGAGGCAGTGAACATATTGGAAAGAAGTGAAACAGAAGAATGAGTGCACATCACTGAGGAAAGAAAGGTTTTGAGATTAAGACACATGTGCAACATGTGGGTATCTTAATTGTAGACGTTTCGCCATCCAGTGGCTTTATCAATACAAATTCTAGGACATAATTTGAAGACAGAACTATATACAAAAGATGAGGTAATCAGTCCCTCAGCCTTGGAGTTGGTGTGAAGCACCGAAGTCGTGGAGGTTCTCCAGAACCTCCAAATTATGTCCTTGAATTTGTATTGATAAAGCCACTGGATGGCGAAACGTCTACAATAAAGATACCCAGATGTTGCACACGTGTCTTAATCTCATCTTGTCGGTATTGTATACCAGTCTTGTACAAGAAATGTTTTGTAGGAGAGGATAAGAGTGTAATATAAAGAGGTCAAGTGTAAATTCAACTGTGTGAGCACAAGAGGGATTCATCAGTGTATAAGGTGTTCATTACGACTTACTTTAAGCTGAGGACACACGCGAGTGAGATGAGGGTCTGCGCTGTTTGATCCACGACATTTCTACGGAAAAGGAAATATATATAATAGCATGAGAACAGTAGCCATGGCTATACCAAGGAACCTTTTACTCCATCCCCAATGTCTAAACTCAAGGGTGCTACCAACAGCCTAATTGACTAGGCCATCAACCAGGAGGCCTAGGCTGGAACCGGGCCGTGGGAAAATAACTCCCGAAATCAACAATCACCCGCACGGCAATGTCTATCATCAAATAAACGGTGTGGAGGGTTGTATCCTCGCAGACCAGCCGTCAGGCTTCCTGGTTGATTGCCTTTCAACCAGGCTTTTGCCATTAGGTGCCCGCTAGCCTGCACCGGCACCGCTGATAATGTCAACACTATATAAGACGCCTTTACCATGCCTTACATAGGAAACCTCAAGCGAAATATATGGAAAAACAGTGTCAGTCATTGTACATTGTACAAGATGAAGAATTAGACATGTGCAACATCTGAGTGTCTTTATTTATAGACGTTTCGCCATCCAGTGGCGTCATCAATACAATACAAATACATAATGTGAAGAATGTAAAACTATATACAAAAGATGAGGGACTGATTACCTCATCTTTTGTATATAGTTCTACATTCATGTTCTTGTATTGTACTGATAAAGCCACTGGAGGGCGAAACGTCTATAAATAAAGAACCCCAGATGTTGCACATGTGTCTGATTCTTCATCAGTGTCAGCCATTCCAACACCCCTCCCCCCTCCCTTCAATATAAGGGTAATTACCAACAGGCCCTTAAATGACTTTTAAAGAGGTAACTAGACAAGTCCCTCCTATCAGGTGGGTTGAGGTTGCTGCTGCCACCATCTTGCCAGATTAACCAGGCTGTGATGGATATATGGGGCTGCGGGCCACCAGTAGCAACAACCTGGTTGACCAGGCAAGCACCAGACGAGCCTGGTCCATGGCCGGGCTCCGAGAGTAGAAAAACTCAGGGAATTCATCAAAGGTAAAGGTATATCAGACCATCAAAGACGTTTGAGTGGGAACCTAGCAATGAAGACAAGCCTCCGGTACCCCAACAGAGGTAGATGAATGAAAAGACTGAAATAGAGCTACTGAAGCAAAGGGTTAGACATATACATGTTTGGGAAAGTTTAGAATATATAAGACAAAAAATACATGTTATGACAAGTTTAAAATAGATTAGACAAATACTTGTTATGGCAAGTTTAAAATAGGTTAGACAAATACATGTTTGGGAAAGTTTAAAGAGGTTAGACCAATACATGATTAAAAGATTGGGTACGAGAAGGACCCACATAGCATGAGGCAGGCCTACTAAGTGTTCCTCTATTAACCTATGCCCAATTTCGTTTTTTTTTTTTTTACTGTCGCAGTCCGACCTGGGGCCAGGCTGATGATTGCTTGTTTTTCCAGGCTGTTGCTGTTAACAGCCTGCTGAACCACATATCTCACAACCTAGTTGATCTGGCCTTTCGAAATTTTTGACACTTCTTCCACAGATGATGACAATGTTGTGTTTACCGTACACACGACAACCTTGACTTTCCCTGGTTTTATTCTGCGCTTCCTTCCACGTTTCTCACTCAGTTACGTTATAGCAGTGTAGTTATGGCACTTGGCCCTCAGATACGAGGTTCTGACCAGAGCTTTGGTAAGATGGGGAAGGAAGAAGGATGGGTAAGTATGGAAATATGGGAAAGGGTTGGGAGGGTGGTGGGGGAGGTAGGGTTTTAAGGTAAGTGGCCTAACCACTTTGGCGCGATTTAAACAAGTGTGTGTATGTGAATGAATGGTTCAGAGAACCGACGAGTTGGTAATTAGACACTATGCAACACTTGGTATTTTATGAAACGTTTGCACACAGTGTCATCAGTCCATACAGGAGAATCGTGAAGAACAGGAGGAGTGTGAGTTCAGGCCTCAATTTGAGACGATGTTGTCAGTCCATCAATCTGAATAGAATAACAGCATATGAGCAGAGGACCTTATATACTGTAGACAGGAGAGTCAGCAGTAGTAGGAGGTGTCACATTTGTTCAATGTGGAAGTAGGTCGTGCCCAAGGAATAGGCAAGCAAGAAATCCCTGTATTAAGATACCAAGATGTTGCAGTGTCAGACAGGATCTTAATACAGGGATTTCTTCGTTTGCTATCTTGGTCATCAAGAATAGGCAAGCGAAGAAATCCCTGTATTAAGATCCTGTCTGACACTGCAACATCTTGGTATCTTAATACAGGGATTTCTTCGCTTGCTATTCCTTGGGCAGACCTACTCCACATTGAACAAATGTGACACCTCCTACTACTGCTGCACCTCTCCTGTCTACAGATATAAGGTTCCTCTGCTCATATGCTGTTATTCTATTCAAGATTGATGGACTGACAACATCGTCTCAAGATTGAGGGCCTGACAACCTCACTCCTCCTGTTCTTCACGATTCTCTTTATGGACTGATGAAGCCACTGTTGGCGAAACGTTTCCCAATAAAGATACCCAAGTGTTGCATATGTGTCTAATTTACCAAGTGTGTGTATGTTGTGTTATTCATGAATACATTAGATTCATAAGACAGGTATACTTCCTGCCCGTCAGTTGCACACAGTTATACCAGCTGTATACCGGCATCCCACTGAGTTGGAAGAACATAAAAATATAAGAAGAAGAATGCATACTATTTGCAATTGCCCTCAGATACACGAGATATCTATCTCATGTATCTATCTCATGTATCACATTATCTATCTCATGTATCACATTTCAAATACTCTGAGGCATTTCCAGTAGTTTAAAGACTTTATTAAATTTACGCGGGCAGTAAACGATCTGTCTGTTCCAGCTTTGATTTCTCTCCTGTTTTGAACGGAGCCAAGATTACCGAAAATAATAATATAAATGAGAGAACACAAATCATTTGAATAGTATGACCATTGCCATTATCTCTCTCCATTTAAAAGTGCTCATTATCCACCCAGTCATTTTTCTGGCCTTCACAGCATTTGGCTTGTGTTCTCTAATTGGCAGACCATCTGACATTATTATACCCAAGTCTTTTACATATTCGGTTCGTTCAGTGAGATGATCTTCCTGTGTTTCGTATCCAGTGATCCTTTTTAAGTTAATTTTTTTTTCATATCTGAGTTGATGGATTTTGTCAACAATCATACTTTCTATCGCCCACAGCAAAACTTTCATATATATTTTTTTTTGTATCGTCTACATGCGATATACCTTTTATGGGTTTCGAGAGCTTTCCTTACTTCATAAGCCCGGCCCTGGGACAGGCTTATTTGGTACTTGCCTGGTCAACCAGGCTGTTGCTGCTGGCGGCCCTCTGGACCACATATCCACCACAGTCTGGATGATCTGGCACTTTGTGCAGGTATCTTGTTTCTATTTTTTAATGTATGTTTGCCATGAGGCTGTAGATAAATTGTTCAGAAAACCGACAGGATGATCAGACACTTGCGTATCTTTACTGCGGAAACGTTTCGCCAAACACTGGCTTCCTCAGTCCAATACAAAATGGTTGAAGATCAGTAATAGTATGAGATAATCAGTCCCTCAACCTTGGAGTTGAAGACCATCGTGGTCTTTCCTTTGCGTGACAATATTCTCGTTTTAAAGCAATTCTAAAACCCTCGCTTACTTATTACATTCTTCCACATTATCTTTCAATATTTAATGTGCTTATAGGCCTTCTCAGCGGAGCATATTTTATACTTGACATGTATCGCATGTGAAAATTTAGATATCCGCGGATGCGGATGTAAGAAATAGTGCGGATGTTCCGCGGATGCGGATGTAAAAATTGTGCGGATGTTCCGCGGATGCGGATATCCGATACATCACTATTTTATACAGACCAGGACGCAGGGAATGGGGGGAGGATGGATGATCCTCTTAGACGCTAATAATCCAATGGCTAAGAATAAGGGGCGCTACGATAACTTAGATATGGTACTGTGACTACAATAACTTAACATACGGTACTGTCACTACAAACAACTTAGATACGGAACTATCCTTGTCAGACAAGTTGTTGATGTATTTTAACTCTGACAGATATAAAGTAGCATCAAATATACATGGTAATTAAACCATACCACGGGTGGGGTTAGAACCCGCGATCACAGAGTCATACAACTCCAGACTGACGCGTTAGTAATTAAGTAGCAGCGCTGGTTATAAACTCAATAAAGAATTCTATCATCCCAGATGCCAAACTCTGCGTGTTTAAAATTAAGACAACCATGCACTTGTAACTTACCTGTGACTTTTGTGGGTAGGTATGCAAAAGTGACCTTGACCTTGCAGGCAGGTGTACAAAGATGACCTTGAAGGCAGGTGTGCAAACATGACCTTGAAGGCAGGTGTGCAAACATGACATTGAAGGCAGGTGTGCAAACATGACCTTGAAGGCAGGTGTGCAAACATGACCTTGTAGGCAGGTGTACAAACATCACCTTGTAGGCAGGTGTACAAACATGACCTTGTAGGCAGGTGTACAAACATGACCTTGTAGGCAGGTGTACAAACATGACCTTGAAGGCAGTTATGAAAACATGACCTTGAAGGCAGGTGTGCGAACATGACCTTGTAGGCAGGTGTGCAAACATAACCTTGAAGGCAGGTGTGCAAACATGACCTTGTAGACAGGTGTGCAAACATGACCCTGACATTGTGGGCAGGTGTATGAACGTGACCTTGACATTGGGAGGTGTGTAAACGTGACCTTGACATTGTGGGTAGATGTGTAAACATAACAGTGGGGGTCAGCCTGAAGAGGAACAGTGGCAGTGTGAAGGGAAGGGGGCTGGAGCAGCGTGAAGGGAAGGCTGGAGCAGCGTGAAGGGAAGGCTGGAGGAGCGTGAAGGGAAGGGGGCTAGAGAAGTATGAAGGGAAGGGGCTGGAGAAGCATGAAGGGAAGGGGCTGGAGAAGCGTAAAGGGAAGGGGGCTGGAGAAGCGTGAAGGGAAGGGGGCTGGAGAAGCGTGAAGGGAAGGGGGCTGGAGAAGCGTGAAGGGAAGGGGGCGGGGACAGTGCGAGGAGGTAACAGGGAATGGAGCAATGAGTTAGATGGGGGGGGGGGTGAAGCCAGTTTCACTTGTAAGAAAAGGGAAAGTTGTTTTCAGGGACTCACTCACTCACCACTCACTCACTCACTCACTCACACTCACTCACTCACTCACTCACTCACTCACCACTCCACACACACCTCACACTCACTCCACACACACCACACTCACTCACTCACTCTCTCTCTCTCCTCTCTCTCTCTCTCTCTCTCCCCTCTCTCTCTCTCTCTCTCTCTCTCTCACCAATGAGTGGGATGGGGGTCACTTGAGTGGGAGGGGGTCAGGTATACGAGTGGGAGAGAGTCAAGTGCGTGAGGGGAGGGGTTCACGTTCATGAGGGGGAGGGGTTTACATGCATGAGGGGGAGGGGTTCACGTGCATGAGGGGGAGGGGTTTACGTGCATGAGGGGAGGGGGTCACGTGCATGAGGGGGAGGGGTCACGTGCATGATGGGGAGGGGTCACGTGCATGAGGGGGAGGGGTCACGTGCATGAGTGGGGGCTACAGTAACAGTTACCTCATGAAAACATTTATGGGTCTATGGTAATGGCCTAAGTCATGGTTACCTGGAGATTACCCGAGTGTTTCGTGAGTATGGGGAGTCAACGCCCCCATTACCCGGTCCCAGACCAGGCCTCACGGTGGATGGCCGGATCAACTAGGCTGTCCAATGTATGCATCACAGCCTGGTTGATCATCACAAATTTAATTGATGGAGACTACACAAGTAACCCGTACAAAGAAGACCAACTTTTTAACTTGTTAATGGTCTAAGTCTGAGCGAAACGTCGTCATAACTTTCAGTCTCCTATTTGTGGGTTATTTGTGTACTATTCCAGCCATGGTATTTGCCAGATCAACCAGGCTGTGATGGATATGTGGGTCGGCGGACTACCAGCAGCAACAACCTTGTTGACCAGGCAAGCATCAGACGAGCCTGGCCCATGGCCGGGCTCCAGGAGTAGAAAAACTCTCGAAACTCATCAAGCATATATCAAAGGAGACTTTTTTATGACTGGAAGAAGGCAGCCAGGGATGTGTTGGTAAAACACCTTATGTATGGAGTCTACAACAGTCATGGTACCTTCATAATTATTAGTCTGTACAACAGTCATGGTACCTTCATAATTATTAGTCTGTACAACAGTCATGGTACCTTCATAATTATTAGTCTGTACAACAGTCATGGTACCTTCATAATTATTAGTCTGTACAACAGTCATGGTACCTTCATAATTATTAGTCTGTACAACAGTCATGGTACCTTCATAATTATTAGTCTGTACAACAGTCATGGTACCTTCATAATTATTAGTCTGTACAACAATCATGGTACCTTCATAATTATTAGTCTGTACAACAATCATGGTACCTTCATAATTATTAGTCTGTACAACACTCATGGTACCTTCATAATTATTAGTCTGTACAACAATCATGGTACCTTCATAATTATTAGTCTGTACAACAATCATGGTACCTTCATAATTATTAGTCTGTACAAGTCATGGTACCATCATAATTATTGAGTTAGGTATAAGTTTCCGTCTTTAACTTCATGCTGGTTATATCACACACTATTTCCAGTTGATATCGTGGCGTGCACACGGGTATTATGTCAGTACTTGAGTGTTTGTGTGCATACCTGGAGGGTGTTTTGGGGGTCAACGCCCCCGCGGCCCGGTACATGACCAGACCTCGCTCAGTATTCTGGTGTGCGTGCGTGTGTGCATGTGTGAGTCAGATATTTAATTTCTTATCCTGGCCTCTCCCTTACTGGAACTGAAATACGTATGGACTTGATAAAGCCCCTGTGTGGGCGAAACGTTTTTTATTAATAAATGAATCCACAGCATCTGTAATGTACTCCACAATTTACTACTAAAACCCACCACCCGATTGGTTCCTAGCCTCCTGGGCCCTGTCGTACCTACTCCTGAAAGTGCAACTGAAGTTACCTATACTGTAATCCATCTCCGGCCTCTACTCCCTCCCAGATTTACATTTGTTTGCGTTAAATCCAGCAGGTACTTGTTTGACCACTCCTGCAGTTCAAGTATTTTCACAGCCGGTTTGTGTCTCAAACTTTCAGATCAACCAGGCTGTAATGGATATATGAGGCAGGGGACCTCTAGCAGCAACAGCTTGGTTGACCAGGCAATTACCAGACGAGCCTAGCCCATGGCCGGGCTCCGGGAGTAGAAAGACTCGAAACTCATCAAAGGTAAAGGTAACCTTTCACATTCTTTTCATAGGCTTCACATCATGGGTAAACAAGTGATGTGTAGAATTCACTTGATTCAGGTAGCTTATCGGTACATCAGAGAGGTATTAACAAAAAAAAAAAAAGAGCTAAACTCACTTGGGTATACATGAAGAGTAGCATGATCCCTGGAGCGATCCCTGGGAATACCAGCTCATTACCCTTGTCTTGTTTCCTATCTTCTCTCACATCGTCCTTTCGTAAGATACTCACAGGAGCATCTAATAAAAGCCTCCGCCTTCTAGACCATTAAACACACTACCAAAACATCATAAATACTGCCGCCACAACAGAAACTCAACCATTATCTCTGCCAAATGACAGATTAACTTGGTTTTGATGGGTATGCGGGTATGCGGGTAAGCGGCCTGCCAACGGCAACAACCTGGTTGACCAGGCAAAAACTAGACAAGCCTGGCTCATGCTCAGGCTGTGCGATTAGGGAAACTCATAAAACCGGCGACACGTGTATCACAGGTAATGTAAGGAAAATTACCAACAGACAAGTGTCTTCAATTGCAAATCTGTCAAGTTCTTAAAGACAGTTCGTGATGAGCACGAACACAACCCAGAAAGAGAACACAACTCAGGCAAGCCAAGAGAAGTGGCGTCGGTAGCAATGTATCAACCCCCACAGGTATGGTATGTACAACTGTTTGAATATTAGTTAGTGTGTGGGTAACCCCAGAGAATAAGAGAATAAAAACACCAAGATGATAAGTGTAAAGTTTATTGTAGATAGATAATGGAGAAAGGTTGGTAGGCGGCAGGATTGTCCGCTCTCATAGTCTGACATTAATTACAGACGGTGACTGATAAGCTGCCTGGCACCAATACTGACGATAATGTCTGCGAGATGTGTTGGCACACGCGTACACTGATTGTTGCCCAGAGACAAGACTGACGGTGTGTACACCCGCGACTCTCACCCTCCCCCCTCTCTATGCCTGCCTGGAGACAAGACCCTGTAACATTACAGGGAGTCATTGTCCCTGCAGTCCGGTCCCAGACCATGCCTCCGGACTGCTGGCCTGATCGACCAGGCTGTTGGTACTAGCCGCACACAGACAGACGCATGAACCACAATCTGGATGGTCAGGACTGATCTAATGAACCTATAAAGTTTTTTCTTGCTGACAACCAGGTGTCTATTGGTAATTTCCCTTATGCATGAGGGGATGGTGTTTAAAAGTCTTTGCCCCTCTAAATTTGTAAAGCATACTGCACCCATGCTGTTACTGGGAGATATTTTGCATCGTCTGCAGAGCCACTTGCTTCCGGTGGGCAGATTTGGGACTATTCCCTCCAGAATTTTCAAAGTGCAAATGATGCATTCTTTCCTGCCTACGTTTTAAGGACTACAATTTAAGGAACTTCAAGTGTTCCCAATAATTTAAGTGCTTGGCTAAATTTATACAGGCAGTGAAGGCTCTCTTTACATTTTTCACTTCTACAATTTCGCCTACATTTAACGAGGCTGTTAGTGTACAGCACTATTCCAGTCTAAAGTGAACGAGTGACCTAAAGTGTCATTAAATTGGGAAAACAATATAATGTTCAATGTGGACAAATTTCAGTTACTGTTAGTCAAACATGAGAAAATAAATGCTAGAATGGAATATAAAACACACTGTAACCAAACTACTCAGCAAAAAACTAATGTGAAGGACTTAGGAGTGATGTCAGAAGATCTCACCTTCAAAGATCACAGTAGTCATTATTACAACCGCAAGGAAAACGATAAGATGTACAATGAAAGCCTTCAAAACAAGGGATGTCAAGCCAATGATAAACTTTTTTTAGGTTACCTCTTCTCTCTAGGTTGGAATACTGCTGGACACTAACAGCCCCTTCTAAGACAGGCGTGTTAAAGTTCTCTCAAGCACCTTAATTACTGTGAACATTTTAAATACCTTGGTCTGTACTCCATGGAAAGTAGGCGAAAAAGATGTATCATAATTTACACCTGAAAAATCCTAGAGGGACCGGTCCCAAACCTGCACATACAATTCACTCCCTAAGAAAGCAAAAGGATAGGCAGATGATGCAATATACCTCTAATAAAAAGCAGGGGTGCTAAGAGTACGCCAACAGACAACACATTAAGTGTAAGGGGACCCAAGACTATTCAACAGCTTATTATACTAATGGGGATTACCAACAGACCCCTAGTAGTCTTCAAAATGGAACTGGATGGGTTCTTGATGTGAGCTCCCAACAAGCCAGACTGTGGTTTGTATGATGGACCGCGTGCGGTCAGCTATAATAGCCTGGTTGACCAGGCCTTGATCCCCCAGAAGGCCTGGTCTGGCACAAGACCGCGGGGGAGTTGACACTCAGAACACTCCAAGTAGACTCCTGGTACCCGTCTTATCATTTTCCTTATAGTTGTGATAATAATAATGAGATCTGATATCACCTCAGTCCCCCTCGCATTTATCTTCCGCTCTTATTACGCAGTTTGAGTTCATTTTTTTAATTCCAGTTTTTATTTCTTCAACATTTTCATTTAATTTCTCCTCAGGTGCACCTTATTTTTTGTGTGGCCCACTACAAGACTTGGTTTATATCAGCTTGGAGATCTGCTGTGTCCTCAATGGACGCCACTCTCGTAACAATTCCAGTATCGTCTACTATGATTTATAATTCTGTTTATGTCGGAAATGAGATTGAAAAAGAGGAGTGGAGAGAATAGTGGCACTACTACTGTACCTTGAGGAACAGAGCTTCACTGTAACAGCCTCTCTATTTTAATTTGCTCACTATTACTCTTTGGAATTATTATTTAGAAAGCTAAATATCCATTTGCCAATTTTCCAGTTATTCTTTTTTTTGGGCCGCTTAAGTACAATGTGTCGGACTGCGTGCGACTAGCACCAACAGCCTAGTTGATCAGTCCATCCATAGGAACACACTGTCTGGGACTCGGCCGCAGGGCGTTGACCCCACCCAACAGTCTCCAGGTAAACTGCAGATATTACAATATTATCACACTTGTCAAAGACTTTTGCAAAAGTATGTATTCTACATCTGCATTTCGTGGTCTTCCGGTGCACTCAAACTCTTGCTATAATGGTTCAACAACTGCGAGAGGCAGGAGTGGCCTGCTCTTAACTCATGTTAACATAACATCCTGCTCTTAACCCATGTTAACATAGATTGTACAACTAGTGTGAATCCATGTGCTTAGCAAACGTAATTCTTAAAATCCTTTCCAAGGATTATGATGTGATAGTAGTGCTATCTGACTATACTTGACTGCTTTACTGCCACCTTTGTGGAGAGAGACTATAGTGGTAGTTTTAATATACTGTGGGGTGACTTCCGTGTCTAGTTTCCGTCTTCATGGGATATTTAAGGCACGGGAATGCGTTTTTCCTACTCTGCAATTCTTGATGAATATAAACTTACACGAGTGTGGGCCTGGGGCAGAGTGCGTGGACACAATAATAATGATTTCTTCAGGGTAGAGTGCGGGTAGGGTTATGCCAGCAATTATGGAGATGTCGCCAGTTTTGAGTCTCATTCATCAAGAACTTATTTGGATTGTCAGTCTTTATCTTCATTAATGGCTAAACAAAGAATCGTATTATTACCTTTGTATGTCATTATCAGTGCAAATTCCATCTCATTTAGGAGTCCAATAAGGAATATTATTTTCGCCTTGGATTTCACACGAGCAAAATCCTTTTGGGTTTCCTTCGGTTTTAATAACGAGTTTTTGCTGCTTACGTCTCTCCTGGACTCTGTGTGATGCATCATTCACTTGTATCTCAATATTTTCCGTCTCTCTAACCAGTATTTATTTTCGCTCGAGAAAGTGAGATTTCTTTAAGAAGTTTAGTTATTCTCTGTCTGTAGAGGGAGCTTCTCTCTGTCAAACTTGCGTTTTTTTCCTTAATAGTACAAGTCTGGAGCACACTTCTAGCACCTTTGAGGGCATCCTATCGAGACAATGGTTCAAATTCATGCTCTTCATATTATCCACCCAACATATTTTAGCAAGGTTATGGTTTATTTCATTCCAGTTAATATATTTACCGTTGAAATTGTATTTGGCGAATTCACCCTTACGACTGTGTTCTGTTGCGCAAGACCAGTGTACTTGTGGTAAACCTGTGACCGATTTCGAGAGTTTTTCTACCCTTGTAACTTGGTCTGGGGTCAGGGTTTTCTGTTGATTGCTTAGTCAAACATTGTGTTACTGTTTGTGGCCCGTTGGTTAGGTTAGGTTAGGTAAGGCTCGACAGGAAACAGGACAAGTACTTCCTGACGCGGGTCTTAGTCAAGATGATGATCCGCCGTTGGAGCTTCTGGTCATCTTACCATTTAGTAAGAACTGGCACTTGAGGTAGGTAGTGATCCAGTTTCCTTTGCAGATCTGAACTTTAGACTTCGATCCCTGTTTGCTGTATTCAATACCATTACATTCCGTACCAGTCTCACTGTGAATACAAGGCTATGGGTGTTTTCAAGTCTCGTCGGTTCCACTATCTACTGGCTCCAGGGAATTTATCAGTCTTAATAGCTCGAGTGTGTGTTATCCAATTTCCTCCTGAAACCTTCTACAGGGGTAAACATTTTGAAACTCGTATACGCTGGCAGCAACAGGCACAGCTGCAGTGTGTAGAAGAGTATCAGAAGCTGTGACGCTCACTTAAACACACTTCCTCTAGAGTCCCCAGAGTGCGGGGATAACCACTAGACCTTCACTGCCACACTGAAGCATATCCCCAGTAACTAAGCGCAATAACAACTTAAGACTATTTCCAAAGAAAGTCAGTGTCGCAATTTACTTATTTACAACAATAGCAACAACAAATGCTCCTCCCCTCTTCATAATCATCATCCAGGTTTTACTTTTAGCCATTTAAAGTATTACGTAAAACGCCATACTACTTTATTATGCCTTCTCGTATTTCTACACTTTAATATCACTACTTTATGTTACACACACACAGGTAAATCTCTCGGTAGCAGCACCTCAAATACTGATGTACAGGTATATATTATTAGGAATATATCTCTCTCACTCAGAATATTCCAAGTATATATGATCATTTTCAGACGTTCCTGGTAGTTTAAATGCTTTTTGGCACTATGTGGCAGTGAATGATTTCCAAATCTCTTCCAGTTCTGATATCTCTCCTTGTAATAAAATTAGTACAACTACCCACAGTATGTCAGTTAAAAGGACACAAAGTGCAACTAATGAGAGCGAAACGTTGCCACAATGACATGTCGCATTAGTTGCACTTGTGTCCTTTTACCAATTTCTCCTACCTTGAACAGAGCCGTCAACACTGAACAATGCCCTAATGAAAGAGGACAAGTGGTTAAAGCTTAAAGCAGTGTCACCACTGACAACTTTTTCTTGTGAAAGTTCTTATTATCCATCTGTGACCAGTGATATACCTGTAACCGATGTCTGGAATTTTCCTACTCCCGTAACCTGGCCATAGCCCAGACATGTCTGGTTGCTTGCCTAATCAACCCGGCTGTCGTTATTGGCAGCCCGCTGACCCATAACATAGTAAGGTTGATTTGGCACTAGGCGGAGATACTGGTCTGGTTTCCTCTTGAAGATTCTTTCCTATCTTTTGCAAAACTTACCTTACTATGTTCTCTAAATGATAGGCCAGCTGACATAATTACACGCAGGTCTTTCACATGTTCCTTTCGTTCCATTAGGTTGTCCGTTTCTGTTTTCATCCAGTACCCCTTTCCAGTTATTCTTTTTCATATCTGTGCAGTTCGAATTTGTCTCCATTGAACATCATATTTTCTGCTGCCCACTAAAAGACAGCTTATATGACTTTGTAAATGGTCCAAGTCGGGCCGAAACGTCGTCGTAAGCTCCTCTCTTTTATATGTGCGGGTTGTGTGTGTACAGCTTATATCCTTCTGCAATATTTCCGCATCTTCTACAGAGGTAACTTTCATACTTATTTTTATATAGCAAAGCCAGTGTTTTTAGCCACATCTGCGATGAGACAGAGAGAGACTAAAACAGCCAAGACCGTGTGTTGGCCTATTAAGATTTTTACTTTCCTAAGACTATATTTTGTTTACTACTATTTTGTGTTCTATTGGTCAGAAAATTTAATATCCACTTGCCTATTTCCCCGTTATACCATAGACCTCGTGATCGCATTTGTCAAATACCATTTCGAAAACATTTTAGACCTGTGACGTGTGGCCTGACCCGGGGCCAAGTAACATATCATTTTCCCAAAGCCTCCATAATTTACCTTTGATACACCTCTGATGAATCTCGATGATTTTCATACTCCTGGAGTCTGGCCTTGGGCCAGGCTTGTCTGGTGCTTGCCCGACCAACCAGACTGTTGCTGCTGGCGGCCGACTATACCTTTGAATACCTTTGAAGAGTTTCGAGAGTATCTACTCTCTGAGCCCGGCCATGGGCCAGGCTCGTCTGGTGCTTGCCTGGTCAACCAGGCTGTTGCTGCTGGAGGCCCGCTGCCCCACATATCCATCACAGCCTGGTTGATCTGGCACCTGGTGAAGATATTTGTCCAGTTTCCTCTTGAAGGCTTCTACACTGGTTCCAGCCGTGTTTCGGATATCTTCTGGTAAGATGTTGAATAGTCTGGGACCCCGGATGTTAATACAGTGCTCCCGTATTGTCCCCACCGCACCCCTGCTCCTCACTGGGTTTATTTTACACTTTCTCCCATATCTCTCACTCCAGTATGTTGTTATGGCAGTGTGCAGATTTGGGACCAGGCCCTCAAGTACTTTCCATGTATATATTATCATGTATCTCTCTCTCCTCCGCTCCAATGAGTACATGTTCAAGACTTGAAGGCGTTCCCAATAATTTAGATGTTTCAATGGCTCAATGTGAGCCGTAAACGATCTCTGGATTTGTTCCAGCTCTATTTCTCCTGCCCTGAACGGGGCCGTCAGCACTGAGCAGTATTCTAAGTGAGGGAGCACTAGCGATTTGAATAGTGTCACCATCGGCATTATTTCCCTTGTTTTGAAAGTTCTCAATACCCACCCCGTCATCTTCCTGGCTGTTGTGATCTTTGTCTTGTTATGGTCTTTAAACGACAGATCAGCAGACATAATTATTCCCAAGTCCTTTACGTGTTCCTTTCGTTCTATGTGGTGACCCTCTTGCGTTTTGTATATAGTGTTCCTTTTGAGTTCTAGCCAACATATCCATCACAGCCTTGTTGATCTGACACCTGGTGGAGGTGCTTGTCAAGTTTCCTCTTTAAAACTTATATCCTTGTTCCAGCAGTGCTCCTGATATCTTCTGGCAAAATGTTAAAAAGTCTGGGACCACGGATATTGATACAATGTTCTCTTATTGTGCCCACAGCACTCCTGTTTATTAATGGGTATATTTTACATTTTCTCCCGTCTCTCTCACTCCGGTATGTTGTGGTAATGTGCGGATTGGGTACTAGCCCTCAAGTACGTACTTTCCAAGTATACATTATCACGTATCTCTCCTCCGCTCCAGGCAATACATATAATTTTGCCACAATGATATAGTAGTTGTGTATGATCTACTCACTTTAAATCCATCGTGGTTTGAGTTGTGCAAGGTCATACTTTTCCATAACGTTACAATTTGGCAACTCGTCACCCACTGAAGGACTTCGATGATGTGTGATGTTATACAGCGATCTAATGCCCCTCTGTGCACAGGAGCGGTGTGTACTGTACACTTGTTTAATGCCTCTGGGCTCTCACCTAGAGTTAAGGTGTTATATACAGAGATGTATATTATTGTGACCACGAACGAGTGGTCACAATAATATATATACTGCTTGTGGAGGCTACCTTTGAAGAAGAGGCTAGTACACCAAACGGGGATAAGAATGAAATTAGCTTAAAGGCACCCACACCACCGTATGTCCTCGGACCAAGAGTAACACACTTAGCGTGGCTGGGTGCTTGGTTCTGGTAGGATTGTGTGGTTCAGTGGGTTAAGGCGTCATGTGATTTTCACTCACCACGAGGCAGGGCCAAAACTACATGGGTTCGAATCCTCGGCTAGTCGCAGTGTTGTTATTGATACAGAGATGTGTTGAGTAGAGTGGTGTGTGTGTGTGTGTGTGTGTGTGTGTGTGTGTGTGTGTGTGTGTGTGTGTGTGTGTGTGTGTGTGTGTGTGTGTGTGTGTGTGTGTGTGTGTGTAGTAGCAATAGCTACTCAGGAATTACTTGCGTGTAAGGGACGATACAGATGACTATGTGGATCTCCGTCAGCCTGCCAGCCTCCACCCACAACTCACCTGAAATATAATAAATATGTTAAATAATACTCTTCCCTGTGTTAAAATATAAATTACATATCTGTCTCGTAATTACAAAACTGAGGATTGAGCCTCCACCACCTCTTGCACTCAATAACAACCGAATATACAGCTTCACATAATATATATAAGCGTTAGATAGAAATTAATAGTTTTGCATGATGTCAGCTTTCGGAATTATAGTAGTAGTATTACGGTGAGGGTCATGCAGCGCCTGGGACACTGAAGTTAATCAACTTTCGTAACTCCGTTTTTTTTTTTTAATCAAGAGCCCTTCACCAGCGTCAACACTCTTTTTTCTTAATGCACTGGCTTAGTTTAGGTGGATCATTATAGTCATCAGGCAGTTCAGTGGACTTCTGCAAGTGTTTAAAACTAGATTCAATAGTGTAGGAAAGAAGACCAGAAATTAATAAGCAGGGTATCCTGATGGACGTTTCCGGGAATCAGTGCCCCCGCGGCCCAGTCCCAGACCAGGCCAGGCCACCTAGAGGATCAAGGCCTGATCAACCAGGTTGTTACTACTAGCAACATGCAGTCTAACCACAGTCCGACTGGTCAGACACTAACATGCGCGCGCGCGCGCGCACACACACACACACACACAACCCCCCCATACACCACAAATCATAACCACACCCATCGATATACCTTTGTCATGTGCCAAATCAACTGTGATGGTTAAACAGGCTAGCGGGACGCTAACAGGAACAGTCTAGTTGCACAATCAACAAGAAAGCCTGGCCAAAGGCCGGACTGAAAACGCAGAAAAACCCTGGAAACCAGAAGTAGTGCAGTTTACACACGGTGGTAGTAACCCCAGCAGCAGTGCAGTTTACACACGGTGGTAGTAACCCCAGCAGCAATGCAGTTTACGCACGGTGGTAGTAACCTCAGAAGCAGTGCTGTTTACACACGGTGGTAATAACCACATAAGCAGTGAACTCAGCTCTTACTTGACACCTAATACACAACTACAACATAATATTTGAACGCGTCCATGACTCTTCAGCTTCATATAGAATTCTGCGGGCAGCGAGGAGACGTTCTTGCAGTGTAGCCCCGCGGGTTATTTTGGTACTTTCATGGCTACAGATAACTGAAAACACACCTGATGTGACTAGACCAGCATTTCCTCGCAAACTTCTGACTCCATTAAGTTTCAGCAGTGATAAGCCGTTTTAAAGACTGGATGCACACCTGATGCCAGCTTACTGTCCCTGGTATGACTAGACCAGTAGGTAAAAGTTACCCATCCAAGATATTTCCACTTATATGGAATTACTAACATTAAGCTGTCTTCAAGAGAGAAATTGACACGGTCCTACAGACAATTTCTGACCAAATGGGCTGTGGTGTTATGCTGAACAGGGTGCGGCTAGCACCAACAGTCTGACTGGTTAGGATATCAACCAGATCTGGCGTTTGACCGGATCACAAGGGGGCGGTGACCCTTGAATCATCAACAGATAAAAAGCTTTCGCCTCAGCATCTGTCTGTTCCTTTCCCGGGATCATATGTTCTGGGCACCAACAGAACTCAATGTACTTGTACCAATCGTAGATAATGAGAGAGTGTGAGTGAGTGAGTGTGTGTGTGTGTGTGTGTGTGTGTGTGTGTGTGTGTGTGTGTGTGTGTGTGTGTGTGTGTGTGTGTGTGTGTGTGTGTGTGTGTGTGTGTGTGTGTGTGTGTGTGTGTGTGTGTGTCAGGGGAGACATGATCACAATAAAATTCTAAAATGAATAACATGGTAAAAAGTGATCTTTCCCACAGGGAAAAATAGAAAAGAGAGCACCGGTGAAAATTGAGTTACAGGGACGTCAGAAGAGTACTTCTTTGGTCTCATGTAATGTCTACGGTAGACTGCGTGCTGGTAGCACTGTTCAGACTGGCCTTATTGACCAGGCCACGGGAGTGTTGACCCCCGAAACACATCCGGTCTGAGACCAGAATGCGGGGGCAATGACCCCTGGAATTAAATATAAGTAGACTACAGGTAGGTGGTAAGAAGCAATGAGCAAGATGTGGTGGTTAAGAGGTAAGCACAATACCGTAACAATACATAAATAACCCCATCGACTAGTCAATGGTCCTAGGCGGACGGAAACGTCGTCATAAGCTCGTTTCTGCTGTGTTCGGGTTGTGTAGTGTAAACTTCAAGAACACTTACGAGACCAGAACCCAGTAAATGTTGGTCAAGGTAGATTAAAACACAAGGTCAGTAACTGTGCCTCGTCGGCAGCAAATACAAGTGAGCACACCACCTGCATCATGTTTCGCGGACGACACCAGAATTTGTAAGAGAGCGGCATCTACCAAGGACACGGCCAACCTCCAAGCCGATGTAAGCCAAGTCTTCCAGTGGACCACAGAAATTACGAAAACGAATTTCAGTTTCTCCAGAGGAATTTAAGAACCAGCTACAAGGGGCTATATATGGAAGCTAAAAACGGGTGATTTACAAGGATACTAGCAAGTACTTTTTATACCGATACTTTAGCACATCCCTAGCTTATAAGAATATGATACGGATTAAGATCCCATAAATCACCATTGCTGGAAAATAAACTTAAGAGGCAGGTTCAAGACTTTACACTAGCTTCACAGTATTATTGGGCATCAATCAAGTGTACCATACCTTTGATGAGTTTCGAGAGTTTTTCTATTCCCGGAGACCGGCCATGGGCCAGGTTTGTCTGGTGCTAGCCTGGTCAACCAGGCTGTTGCTGTTGGTGGCCTGCAGCCCCACATATCCATCACAGCCTGGTTGATCTGGCACCTGGTGAAGATATCTATTTGTCCAGTTTCCTCTTGAAGACTTCTACATTTGCTCCAGATAGACCTAACAATTTAAAAAACGGTTTCAAAACAAAAATGAAATGTAACTTAAAAGGCACAGAAGAGGAACAAATAAATGTAAAAAGAAGTTAAGCTGTAGAAGATATAAGGACGTGTGATAAAGAAACTGTTGCCAGACCAGACCTGGTTGTTGACCTCATCGACTAGGCCGCTGGTGAAGTACACCACTACCAGTAACAAGAGATGTTGCCAGAACAAAAGCTTTCAAAAGAAAACTAACACTTTCAATGGCAAGTACGAAATCAACCAGGCTGTGGTGGCTATGTAGGCCTACGGGCAACTTATAACTACGATGTCAACAAAGTCTCGTTATAGGCCGAGCCTGTAGAACTCTTCAAAACGGTTGCAGATATCTCAGATGTATTAGTAAAAATAACATCTTTACGAAAAAATGTAGAGAGAGAGAGAGAGAGAGAGAGAGAGAGAGAGAGAGAGAGAGAGAGAGAGAGAGAGAGAGAAGAGAGAAAGAGAGAGAAAGAGAGAGAGAAAGAGAGAGAAAGAGAGAGAGAAAGAGAGAGAGAAAGAGAGAGAGAAAGAGAGAGAAGAGAAAGAGAGAGAAGAGGAGAAGAGGAGAGAGAGAGAGAGAGAGAGAGAGAGAGAGAGAGAGAGAGAGAGAGAGAGAGGGGGGTTAAGTAAATTAACTTGACAAGAGGAAACATCCGCCAAATTGTATTTACGTGAAATGTTAATCAATAAAAGATATAATAGCACGTGACTGGAGACTAGGCAAAGTTTGTCATCTCAAGAGAAAGCCACTTTTACTTCTAATACTGAGAGACTTCAGTACAAGTGGGTTAAGTGTAAAAGTGACCATGAGTTACTCCTGGGGTTGGACCATGCGTTGGTCCATGTTGACATTTGACATGTTTTAGCCCACCTTGTTCGAGAGGTTTTACCACTATCGTATGAGCTAGACTTCTATACTGTGAGGCCTAGACTGTCTAGCTTATGGCACCGAGCCGCCAGGGTGATGTGTCCTATAAGGCATATTGCTCCAGACGAGGTTCCCTCACTTGTAATTTGACCTTACCTCCTTGACTTATATATGTGAGAGTAGAGGTCTAGCTAACTCATGGTCTGGTACAGAGCCGCCAGGGTGATGTGTGCTGAGAGAGAGAGAGAGAGAGAGAGAGGAGAGAGAGCAGAGAGACGAGCCGAGAGAGAGGAGAGAAGGAGAGATAGGAGATCTAATAAGAGACGAGTGTAGAGAGAGAGAGAGAGAGAGAGGAGAGAGAGAGAGAGAGAGAGAGAGAGAGAGAGAGAGAGAGAGAGAGAGAGAGAGAGAGAGAGAGGAGAGAGAGAGAGAGAGAGAGAGGGGAGAGAGAGAGAGGAGAGAGAGAGAGGAGAGAGAGAGAGAGAGGAGAGAGAGAGAGAGAGAGAGAGAGAGAGAGAGAGAGAGAGAGAGAGAAATGCCTGCATACATTTTGACACGATGTCAGTAGATAAAAAGAACATGTAATAGGAGGAGAAAATGTGATGATTGCTGAAAGAGGAGAGTAAAAAAAAATAAAGGGAGATGGGAGAGAGAAAAAAAGAGAAGAAATCTAAAGAATAAAACGAAAAAGCTGGTGTGGGTGCCAACCGCATGCTGTCTAATGTAAGAACCATATCCTGGAAGATCTTGTCAGGTCTCCTCTTAAAAACAATTAGTTTGTCAGTAATTACCCTTTAAATTACAATATTTGTAGATGATTACATCCTAGAGAAGTCGTAATGTTGTTCTACTTTTCCACATTTGGGTGTGATTTACAGGCCCCCAAATCTTGATAGGGAGTGCAGTAAACTTCTATGGGATGAAATTCGTAAGGCATCTACATATGAAAATGTTGTGCTAATGGGAGATTTCAACTTTAGACAAATTGACTGGAGCAATTTGACAGGAAATTTAGAGTCAAGTGACTTTCTTGATACGATTCAGGATTGTTTTTTGAAACAGTTTGTGACAGAACCAACTAGAGGAAATAACCTGCTAGACTTGGTTCTTGCCAGCAGGGAATCGCTAATTAATAATCTTGAGGTTAATGATGAGCTTGGGGAAAGTGATCACAAATCACTCAGTTTTAATATATCATGGAATTACCCTAATAATTGCAATCAAGTCTCTGTCCCTGACTTCCGCCTGGCTGATTTTGTAGGACTGAAAAATTACCTGGGTAGGCTGAACTGGAATGACCTGACAGTGGGTCAGGTAGGTGGTGATTGCCAATATGACGTTTTTCAGAGAATAGTTCTAGCTGCTCAGACAACTTATGTTCCTAATAGGAAATCAGATCAAACAAAAATGATCCTAAGTGGATGAACAATAGATTAAAACATCTCATTGGTCAAAAGAGAGGCATATATAGGCGAATCAAAAGAGGAGAGGGGCAATTAAGTAATCAATATATTCAGTTAAAGAGAGAAATAAAAAAGGGAATAAGAAAAGCAAAAAGAGACTATGAGGTTAAAGTTGCAAGAGAATCGAAGACTAACCCAAAAGGATTTTTTCAGGTATACAGAAGTAAGATTAGGGACAAGATAGGCCCACTCAAAAGTTACTCAGGTCAGCTCACCGTCAGTGATAAGGAAATGTGTAGAATGTTTAACACTTACTTCCTCTCAGTTTTTACACAGGAAGATACTAGCGATATTCCAGAAATAATAAATTATGTAGAACAGGACGATAGTAAACTATACACGATTAGGGTCACAAGTGACATGGTCCTTAGACAAATAGATAAATTAAAACCTAACAAATCCCCAGGCCCTGATGAACTGTATGCAAGGGTTCTAAAGGAATGTAAAGAGGAGCTTAGCAAACCTATGGCTAATCTTTTCAACATATCACTGCAAACTGGCATGGTACCAGATAAGTGGAAAATTGCAAATGTAATACCTATTTTCAAAGCAGGAGACAGGTCCTTAGCTTCGAACTATAGACCAATAAGCCTAACCTCCATAGTGGGAAAATTTATGGAATCAATAATAGCCGAGGCAATTCGTAGCCATCTTGAAAAGCATAAATTAATCAATGAATCTCAGCACGGTTTTACAAAAGGGCGTTCCTGCCTTACAAATTTAATAACTTTTTTCACTAAGGTATTTGAGGAGGTAGATCATGGTAATGAATATGATGTTGTGCATATGGACTTCAGTAAGGCTTTTGATAGAGTCCCACATCAGAGACTATTGAGGAAAATTAAGGCACACGGTATAGGAGGAGAAATTTTTTCCTGGATAGAGGCATGGTTGACAAATAGGCAGCAGAGAGTTTGCATAAATGGGGAGAAATCAGAGTGGGGAAGTGTCACAAGCGGTGTTCCACAGGGGTCAGTATTGGGCCCCTTGTTGTTCACAATCTACATAAACGACATAGATGAGGGAATAAATAGCGACATAAGCAAGTTTGCCGATGACACCAAAATAGGCCGTCCAATTCATTCAAATGAGGACATTAGAGCACTCCAGGAAGATTTGAATAGACTGATGCATTGGTCGGAGAAGTGGCAGATGCAGTTTAATATAGATAAATGCAAAGTTCTAAATATTGGACAGGACAATAACCATGCCACATATAAACTAAATAATGTAGATCTTAATACTACTGATTGCGAAAAGGATTTAGGAGTTCTGGTTAGCAGTAATCTAAAACCAAGACAGCAGTGCATAAGTGTTCGCAATAAAGCGAACAGAATCCTTGGCTTCATATCAAGAAGCATAAATAATAGGAGTCCTCAGGTTGTTCTTCAACTCTATATATCCTTGGTTAGGCCTCATCTAGATTATGCTGCACAGTTTTGGTCACCGTATTACAGAATGGATATAAATGCTCTGGAAAACGTACAAAGGAGGATGACTAAGTTGATTCCATGTATCAGAAATCTTCCCTATGAGGATAGACTTAGGGCCCTGAATCTGCACTCTCTAGAAAGACGTAGAATTAGGGGGGATATGATTGAGGTGTATAAATGGAAAACAGGAATAAATAAAGGTGATGTAAATAGCGTGCTAAAAATATCTAGTATTGACAGGACTCGCAGCAATGGCTTTAAGTTGGATAAATTCAGATTCAGGAAGGATATAGGAAAGCATTGGTTTGGTAATAGAGTTGTCGATGAGTGGAACAAACTCCCGAGTACAGTTATAGAGGCTAAAACGTTGTGTAGTTTTAAAAATAGGCTAGATAAATATATGAGTGGGTGCGGGTGGGTGTGAGTTGGACCTGACTAGTTTGTGCTACTAGGTCAGATGCCGTGCTCCTTCCTTAAGTGGATGTAACCTGACCTGGCTGGGTCGGGGCATTGGCTTAAGCCGGTGGGAGACTTGGACCTGCCTCGCATGGGCCAGTAGGCCTGCTGCAGTGTTCCTTCTTTCTTATGTTCTTATTTTATCGCCAGTGCGCAGAGACATGATGTACACACACACCTGGGTCACCGGGAGTCAATTTCGGGAGTCACACCCTACTCTCCTCTGAGGCCCAGTCCAGTACCTGGTTGATGGACTGATCCACTAGTTTCCTCAGGTGGTAGCCTCGGTGTAAATAATAAGTTTCTCATGTAACTCCTTGCTCCTAGTGATGGTTATGCAAACCAAAATTATGACATTAACATTGTTAAAAGAAAATATGATGCAATTCAGGGGAGGAAACAAGGAGTGCAGAAGACGACGTACCTTTCAGTAAGTATTTAGCTTATCTAAGAGACCAGTTAAGGGACACGTAAGTTCCCCCAGTCTTCTAATAACATGTTCATTTTTCCACTATAATCTACCTTGTCCATAATTTCTATCACATTTGCCTTAACGACAATTGTAACACAATTGTCATCAAAGATTTGTTAAGTTATACCATGAATTAAGGAAATATCTTAGACTTCACCTTACGAAACAAAGCAAATGCGATAGTAATTATGGACAAGGTAGATTATAGTGGAAAAATGAACAAGTTATTAGAAGACTGGGGAACTTACGTGCCTCTTAACTTGCCTGATTTGGCCATCATCCAGCAGAGATAAACCAGGAGTGATAATGCCCCTCCCATGAACGATTCATGAGGTGCTCTCAACATGGCTTCAGCACTCAAACAACGGCGGTAGCGGGACGAGATCCTCAAGATGTTGCCTTCAAACAATTTTCAGCGGAACTAAGAGCAACGAATAGATTCCTGCAGAAACTACTCGTTAAGTACAACTCACCACATGTATCAGCAACAAATAAACACAACCATCATTGGACATCAACACACGGCAAAGGAGCTGCCACAAACCAAACATTAAACAAGAAAAAAGAAGAGGAAAAAAAGAGAAATGAATGTAAGAATACCGGTCAGGTACACAACCCTGTGACCGGTTTCGAGAGTTTTCCTACTCCCCAAAGCCTAGCCTTTGGTCAAGCTTGTCTGTCGATTACCTGATCAACCAGGCTGCTGCTACTGGCGGCCAGCTGACCCATATATCCACATAACAGCCTGGTTGATCCGGCACATGGCTAAGACTTCACCAGTATTTCTAATATCTTCTGGTAGAATGCTGAAGAGTAGTGGCCCACAAGAGTGAGATAAACAAGAAAATAGCAGAAGCCAACCCATATATAGGAGCTACAGCAGAATAACTAATTCAGTTTTCTATGATGGATAAAGGGGAGGGGAGGGGAGAGAATTTTGCACTCTTCTTTCCCCCGCCATAAACCAAATTTTCAAGTGAGCTACTGCACAATATGTTTAGCGAGACAAATTAAAGTCACTCATCAGAGGAAGCGTAATGTGAGACCTAGGAGTAATAATGTCAGTTGATCTTCCGTCCAATGTGATCATTATTATCGCAACTGCAAGGAAAATGATAGGTTGGATAATTAGAACCTTCAGAACATAAGACGTGAAGCCAATGATGACACACTTCAGGTCTCTCGTTCTCCCTAGGCGGCCCCATTCAAGACAGGCGAAATTGTTGACCTGGAAAATGTACAGAGAACCTTCCCAGCTCGTATAAACTCAGTCTACAACTTAAATTACTGAGCGCTTGAAGTCCTTCAAAATGCCCTTTTTTAGAACGTAGACAAGAAATATGCATCATTGGTCCCAAACTTTCACAATGAAATCGTTATATACATATGAAAGCAAGAGGCTCGGTAGATGGTGCGAGATATCTCCACTGCATAGCACGAACGCAACGAATATACTAAAAGTGAACTTGACTGTTAAGGGACCATGACACTTCAACACCCTCCCTTCATCCTTAAGAAAAATTACCAACAAACTTCATCACAGCCTGGTTAATCTGGCACCTGGTGACGATACTTGTCAGATCAACAAGGCTGTGAAGGATATTTGGGGCAGCGTGCCACCAGCAGCAACAGCCTGGTTGATCAGGCAAGCACTAGACGAGCTTGGCTCTAGGAGTGGAAAAACTCTCGTACCTCATCAAAGGTAAAGGTACATCAGTTTTTAATCAGCCAGGCTGTGTTGCATACGTTGAACTACGGGCATCACCAGTCTGATCGATCAGGCCAGTTAACAGCAGGCCTGGTCTGAGACCGGGGCCCAGAAACGACTACAGCTAACAGGTACCTTAAAGATACAGGTATATCTCTCACTTCATTACATAGTGTACAGATTTGGAACTAGGTCCTTCAGGCTCTTCCAGGTGTATATTACGTATCACTCAAAACTTTCTCTGCAGAGATTACATTCTCAGTAATTTGAAGCGTTTCCAGTAGTTTAAATGTTTTTGTCTCTTTTTTGTGTTTTATAAGTTTAATTTCTTTATTTCCTAAACATTTAGGAGTTCTGGTGTGAGAGCGGGCCACGAGGGCGATGATCTTCGAAAACTTTCAACAAAGATACGAAATATTAAGCGTGTGTGGCAGGTATGAACCACTTCCTGCTGGTGGGAGGTGGCCTGGGACCAGCGACCCCGCCCGTCTGCCAGTGAGTGGGTCGGGAGGCCAGGAAGTCACTGTTCAGCAGCACGGAATGTCCACGAAACAAATCACTGTGATGATCCTTACAGTGTCTGCGATGACATACAATCACACTTGTTTACCACTCACCTAAATGTTTCATACAAGAGAGAGAACGCGATAGATTCCTAGACATATCCCCGCAGGAAGAGCCTTATTAGTCGGGTTATGAGGGGGAATGTGGCCCTTTGAGCCCACAAGTCGTAAGTCACTTGACAAATTATCACTAGGTAATGCAATTTTTTAGGAAACGGGGGATTCAGTTTTGATATACATTTAACCGGTTTCGATAATTGATACACCATCGCAGCCTGGTCTAAAATCTATTTCTCCCATGGACTGCCTAGGTTAATGAGCATCCATCAGGAGAGAATAAATTTGCTACAGTTCCTCAGATCAAGAGCCCTTGAATGGAAGAAGTAAAAGACAGTAGGTTGTAGACAGACAACAACCAAGGAAATACTCGCCTACAATATGAATGTAAATGTGAAGTCTGTTAATGCACTTTGACAAGATTGCTGCTCTTTTCTGTCTCATGAACCTGCAATATGACAGATGAATCTTGTACACTTGGCTTTACTTTCCCCGAGAATCTAATAGTTCTTAGTCCTGCAGTATTTACTTTCCAATTTAGGACGCCTGATTTGAGACCTGGCCGCGGGGGTTATGATTCCCGGAATTATTAGTAGCTGTCAGGCTACAGTATCAGGGAGAAACTTGAAAAAGTCTAAAGTTTGCACCTAGACAAGTTTCAGAAGTAAGGAATGAGCTCAGAGATGTTAAAGAAGTTATACCTAACGACCTTGTAGACATGATTACGACGATCAAAATCATACAGAAGCCTGCCACCCGGTCACCGAGACCGTAAATAACACGTAACTGAGAAGAACAAGGCAGACGTTGCGACACAACACGGACTCTACTGGCACGTTCAGCTGCAGAAACCTACTAGGAACTCAATAGTGGTAATGGAACTCGTGCAAGGAAGGCCGGATATGCATTCTTAACTTGGTTTTCCAGTCTGCTTCCTACTCGTGCAGCTGCGGCCCTGCTTCACTGATAACGACTTCAACAACCAGGCTGTGGAAGTAGTAAATTGTTCAGTCGTACTTATGACTGACGCCTGGATGACCACACCCACTCAACATCCCTTCAATACCTCAGCCCACAACCTTCCTTCAGTACCTGCACATTACCTTAAGTGGGTTTCAGGGGTCACCGCCCAAGCAACCCGGTCCCAGACGAGGCCTCTTTTCTGGCCAGATTGATTAGGCCGTTGGTGCCAGCTAAAATAGGAACACAGCTACTGCATACGTACATATAAAAACAAACATGATAAAATGCTAAAGAAGGATGACGGAAGACGAAGGAAGGAAGACGGTAAAGGAAGTTATGAGCTTAGCAGAAGGTTAAGGTCTTCACGTAAGAAAGGGGGAAAAGCTGCCTCAAAGAACGTAAGTGAAGGGCACGCTAGCAGGAACTAGAAAAATATTAACGCTGCAAAGGACGCAGTGGGGAAAGGATAAAGGTGTGAAACTACTAAAGGAGCTGCACATGAAAAAAGCACTGGGATGAAAAAATACACTTCCACTGATACTGAGAAAATGAGTAGTATGGTGGTTATGGTAATTAAGCAAGTCTCAAAGGCCATTCCTGATCAGTCGGGCTGTGGTGCCTACGTTGGACTGCGTGCAGCGAGTACCAACAGCCTGACTGACGAACAAAAAATGGTAAAAAATACTGACACAAGTGCAATACAATGTGATCCATTACTGACAAGAATCGCGTTATTCTGCATCTGTGTAACTTTTTCCATCCTGACTTACCTAAAGTTATAATATGTTCACTGAAAAAACTGGTGAATATAAAATATGTAACACAGGAACTTGAGCCAAAGAAACCTGACCTTCCGCCCCCGCACAGCCTCTTGCCTTTGCTAATGACATTTTCCCTTTAGTTTAAAGCCGCCTCGCCACTCAAAAATTACTCCAACATTCTCTCGAACACCGAATTCCAAGTAACTACCACTACAATGAAGGAAGTCACCAGTAAAGGATACCTCACCCCTCACAGGATCAACTATCAGCAGGTATATACACAATCCTTGGTTAGGTTAGGTAAGGTTTGTCAGGAAACAGAACAAGTGTTTCCTGACGAGGGTGTTAGTCATATGATGCCCCGCAGCTGAAGCTTTTGGTTAGCTGGTTGAGGCCTTCCGCTGGCTTACCGGTCCACTCCTTTAAAAATTAAGGTTATAATTATCACAATCCTTGTAACAATGGGCGAAACCTCTAAACACGCGTTTCTGAACACCAATACGCCAGCAGAACGGATGACTGTTTTACACGGAAACTCCCACAACCCTTCATTTAATTACAAAGACGCACGACTCATCGTTAAGGAGGAAGACACAGGGACGAAGGATCTTGTTGAAAATAGTATAAAATACCGACAAGTTGATTAAAACACATACGCAATAGATGGGTATCTTTACTGTTGAAACTTTTCGCCTACACAGTAGGCTTCTTCAGTCAAATAGAGGCAGCAGGTGTAGTAGTAAAATGATGATGTAATCAGTCCATCAACCCTGGAGAAATAGTATTTTGAGGTGGTCAGTCCCTCAGTCTGGAGAAGAGTTCAGCTCCATGAGATGAACTCAGCAACAGCCTAGTTGAACAGGTAATCAGGAAGAAAGCCTAGCCAAAGTGCGGCTTCCAGGGAAGAAGAGCCCTCAAAACCGGTCACAGGTGTATCAGATTATTAATGTGTATCTCATGCATAACAAACGAGCAGATCAAGCGTAGCTGGTGAGTGTTGTCATTGGTATACAAGAAGGCGATCTGGCTTGAAGGAAGAGTCCCTTGTGGCTCCTATTACTGTGGTAACGCCATACACCGGACCGCTATGCTACCTCTTGGTTACACATGTGATCGCCCCCCCCCCCCGACCCCATATCACACTAGGCCTCTCGGTTGCTGGTCTGATTAGGCAGCCTATTGGCGCTATCAAAATGTTAAAGCCAGAGTGATATGGGAAGAGTTCGAGAACAGTGTGTTAACTTCCGTAGTCCAGGACTTACGAACTTTCTACCTTCAGTTATAAAGAAGCATCTATGAAGTTGTGGTAGACATTTGGGCACCTGGGCAGTAAAGCCTGATACTACTCTCACAGGCGAGACTGCGAGATTAGAGCGCCCGAAGCCAGTCACAGATAATAATATTAAGTTGCATGAGTGTGGGGCAGAGTGCATGGACATATTATCAATGTTTTTTTTCATGGTTCTACATTAGGAATGTTAGCAAAGTTTAATGTCTTAAGTATTTAGCTGTTTTTCTTTGTTCTCAGTGAAAGATGTGTCTCCCTTAAGCAAAAGTAAAATGTTAAGGTCGACTGAGCCTTGAGTTTGTATAG
>WNWK01001899.1:0-57500 GCA_009830355.1 Cherax destructor | reverse complement strand
TACTATTGACGTGATCAGTCCGTCAGCCTTGGTAGGTGGTCAGTTCCTGAAGCCTTACTAAGGCTAACGAACTTATAACATCGAAACTACTACGACTGTCTCTAGTGTTAGATTTGCCTGTATTCGACTGAAAAAAACTAATGTGCAGACGAAACGTTTCGACAAGAAAGATTCCCAGGCGTTGCACGTATGTCTCATTCTTCAACTTGTTGGTATTGTAAACTGTTAATAATATGATACCAGCTGATCAACAACTAAAGTAATTCATCAAATTCTAGAGTAACTCATCAAATTTCCTCTTGAAGAAAGCTAGGAATCTCTCTGTAACTGCTTTTATAATAAAGGGTCTTGATAACTCTTAGCCCCTTTACACTTAATGAATTGTATATTTCTTAGTGTATATCCCTCGCTCATCTTTTTTTTCAAGTTTCCTGATGGCAGATTTGTTTTTATTCTAAGTTATTCTATGTCACACACCTGAAATAGGACCCCAAATAAATATAAATCACCTTCAATTTTACTGGGCTGTCCTAGGTTAAATTCTATATAATTTACAATATAAAATCCTTGTTAAAGTTTTGTTATGTATAGGAATAACCAGGTTTAATTCAGGAAGGGAAGGGTAGCTCTTAATTATATGGATAAAGAGTGCTTCACTAGAAAGAAGGCATACTTCCCTTTTGATGGGAAAAGTAACCTCAATCATTGAGACAAGAGTCCTTCAGCAGTATGAGGGGAAGTATGAGGGGAGAAAACTAGCGTTGCGTATCTTGACGGTATACCAGTGTAATGCCAGAGTGTCCTTCACATTCTTTACTCCGAGGTCGCTATCAACACCTCAGCTCGTGAGGTGTAATTATTAGTAACTGTTGACCACTGTGCTGCAACACCAGCTGCTGACACTGGTGCTAGTAGCTTGGTGGCCAGCAGCCATCCGGGCAACTACTACCCTTCTCTCACATGCGTAAGAAACACAGGTAGACGGCAGCCATCAAGGTAGCTCCTACCCTCCTCTTACGTGTGAAACCTAGGTGATAGGCAGCAACCACTGGGGGAGTACTATCATCGTGTAACAAGTTGTGGTACAGAGGCAGCAACACTAGCCAGTGATGGAGTTGCTTACCAGACGTTTGTTTTATTTATTTACAAAGCACTACAACCGCTTGGTTATTTAGCGCTTTAAACATTCAGCTTCTAGCATGATCAAATTTACACTATTAGTAATTTGTTACTATCAGGACAATTTCACTCTCGTATTACATAATTCATAATGACAAAGCAAGCAAAACTATTTAAAACACTTGTCACATTGCTCATTCCAGAGTCAAAATTATCTCCTTGTCATCGGCAGTGTCAATAAATTTAAACGAAAGAAGAAATAGTCCCACCTAAAAAGATGCTGTATTTCTAGTCAGGGTCACCCTGTGGGAAGAGTGGTACCCCCCACACACAGGCCCCTGGTCACGAACCACACTACCACGTTAAGGTGACGCAGCCTCAGGGCTTTACCAGATGTTGATCTGTCTTGACTCTTCATCTGTTACTCAACCAAGCTACACAACACCTTTATTAATTAACCTTCGTTTTAATTAATAACTGTCAATGAATCCTTCATATATTACTCAATGATCTTAAAAAGAAATATTCGTTCACTGGAATGCAATTTCTTGCTGCGCTGCAAATTAGGCACCTGAAAGCCTGAAATCGATCAAGGCGGGGCCAGGAGCTATTACTCGATTCCCCGCAAACAAGTAAATACGTACTATTTTTGCAGTTAGAAAGACAAGGTTTGTTTGAATGGGGGATCATGTTTTGTAATCTGACAGTAGATGCGAAAAAGGCATTAACAAAAGCATACTCCAAAATTCCTTTAGTGGCAAAATGTTCAAGTCAGGCAATGCACTGGGAGAGGGATACACAATGTCACTGGGAGAGGGATACACAATGTCACTGGGAGAGGGATAGACAATGTCACTGGGAGAGGGATACACAATGTCACTGGGAGAGGGATACACAATGTCACTGGGAGAGGGATAGACAATGTCACTGGGAGAGGGATACACAATGTCACTGGGAGAGGGATAAATAATGTCACTGGGAGAGGGATTGATAATGTCACTGGTAGAGGGATAGACAATGTCACTGGGAGAGGGATAGAGAATGGAAAGTCCACACTCAACAAAGTGTTCTGCTGTCAAGTTTACATGTCAGTCAATCTGAGGTGCAATAAAAAAATTACGAAAGGGAAAATATCCCCTCTATGCTAGCAAGAAAAACAACTCTGATTTCATTGATTTTAAACCAAACTAGTTTAATTAACAATGCGTTGCTACACTATTCTACACAATAACTACGCTGTAGGATCTCAAGCAAACACCTGGAGAAAACAGCAACCCCCCCCCCACCAAAAAAAAGGAGACCCGTCCTCCTTAAGAGAGCATTTGAAGGATACCTGAAGGACGCTTTATGGGGTCAATGCCCCCCAAGGCCCAGTCCTAGACCAGGCCTCCTGGAGGATCAAGGCCTGATCAACCAGGCTGTTACTGCTGGCAGCACGCAGTACAACATACGAACCACAACCCGGCTGGTCAAGCACTAATTTAAGGAACCTGTCCAGTTCCCACTTGAAGACCGCCAGAGGATTCTTGGTAATTTCCCGTATGCACGGGGGGAGGGCGATAAAGAATCAGGGACCTCTGACATTCATAGAATTCTCTGTGTGTGCTCGTCGAGCCCCTACATTTTAGTGGAGGTATTTTGTGCAGTCTGCCGTGTCTTGTGTTGTCATATGGAGTGATCTGGAGTTCAGGTTTCAGTCCCTCCAGGATTTTCCAGGTATAAACTATTATGTACCTTTCTCGTTTACGTTCCAAGGAATACAGTTGAAGGTACTTCAAGTATTCCCCGTAGTTCAGATGCTCAATTGAATGTATACGGGCAGTGAAAGTTTTCTGTACATTTTCCAGCTCAGCTCAGCAGTATTCCGGCCTGGAGAGGACAAGTGATGTAAATGATCATTATTGGCTCAGCATCTCTTATCTTGTAAGGGTCAACGCCCCCGCGGCCCGGTCTGAGACCAGGCCTCTGATTATCTAAGTATACTACACAAGTATACAGTAACACTACTGACACCAATGGCAACATTGTTGCGAGCCTTGAATGTGAGATCTTCCGACATCATTATTCCTGTCTCCCACATAGGCCTTTCACACAAGAAAGACGGAACACTGCAGCAGGCCTACTGGCCCATGCGAGGCAGGTCCAAGGCTTCCCACCGGCTTAAGCCACTGCCCCAACCTAGTCAGATCAGGTCACATTCACTCTACTGAATGATATAAATTTGTCCTGTATATACTGGGAGCAACTGAAACTTGTGCTCGTTAAAAAAATCCTATGACTATCTGAGGCCCACTGGAAGACTTTATATGCACGTGAAGATACGCTGTTTCTTCGACGGATGCCACTCTCAGATTCTGCCATCATCATCAAAGGAAGTTACAGTGTTATGCTTTATGTCCTTGTCAATACTGAATATAAGAATGAGAAACAAAAGTGGGCAAAGTAACGTACCTCGAGGAACAGCGTATTGCTTGGTTAGCAATGAAAATGGGTTGGCAAATACGTTTGTCAGTGGGGTTGGGTTTGAGAAAGACCTGCCTAGTATGGGCCAGTAGGACCGCTGCAGTGTTCCTCTTTCATGTTCTTAAGTCAACGAAGCAGCAGCAGCCACTGCTCCCTCCCTCCCTGCTACCCGCCGACACCTGGTAATCCAGGTTAACGCCCTCTCCCACCACAACACCTGAGCCAAAATGTTTCCACTTTCTTACATTATCAACCATTCATCACCCTTGTCCACTTTATGGGCATCCTAATATACCACAATAATGATGGGAACAAGGAAAGGTCAAATACTGCAACAACGAAGAGAAGAAGGAAAGGTCAAATACTACAACAACGAAGAGAAGAAGGAAAGGTCAAATACTACAAGAACGAAGAGAAGGAAAGGTCAAATACTACAACAACGAAGAGAAGAAGGAAAGGTCAAATACTACAACAACGAAGAGAAGAAGGAAAGGTCAAATACTACAAGAACGAAGAGAAGAAGGAAAGGTCAAATACTACAACAACGAAGAGAAGAAGGAAAGGTCAAATACTACAACAACGAAGAGAAGAAGGAAAGGTCAAATACTACAACAACGAAGAGAAGGAGGAAAGGTCAAATACTACAACAACGAAGAGAAGAAGGAAAGGTCAAATACTACAACAACGAAGAGAAGGAGGAAAGGTTAAATACTGCAACAACGAAGAGAAGAAGGAAAGGTCAAATACTACAACAACGAAGAGAAGAAGGGAAGGTCATATAACACAACAACGAAGAGAAGGAAAGGTCATATACCACAACAACGGAGAGAAGAAAAGGTCATATATCACAACAACGAAGGGAAGAAAAGGTCATATACCACAATAATGACGGGAAGGTCATATACCACAATAATGACGGGAAGGTCATATACCACAATAATGACGGGAAGGTCATATACCACAATAATGACGGAAGCATATACACATAATGACGGGAAGGTCATATACCACAATAATGACGGGAAGGTCATATACCACAATAATGACGGGAAGGTCATATACCACAATAATGACGGGAAGGTCATATACCACAATAATGACGGGAAGGTCATATACCATAATAATGACGGGAAGGTCATATACCACAATAATGACGGGAAGGTCATATACCACAATAATGACGGGAAGGTCATATACCACAATAATGACAGGAAGGTCATATACCACAATAATGACGGGAAGGTCATATACCATAATAATGACGGGAAGGTCATATACCACAATAATGACGGGAAGGTCATATACCACAATAATGACGGGAAGGTCATATACCACAATAATGACGGGAAGGTCATATACCATAATAATGACGGGAAGGTCATATACCATAATAATGACGGGAAGGTCATATACCACAATAATGATGGGAAGGTCATATACCACAATAATGACGGGAAGGTCATATACCACAATAATGACGGGAAGGTCATATGCCACAATAATGACGGGAAGGTCATATACCCCAATAATGACGGGAAGGTCATATACCCCAATAATGACGGGAAGGTCATATACCACAAAGCAGAGATATACTTACCTGCCGGAAATTTAAAACCATGAACCAGGAAGTACCTTTATTTGACGACGTTTCACTCATTGTGGAGCATTATCAAGTACTACTTGATAAAGCCCCAGTTCTAATGACCATAATTTTTAAAGGGGTGGTGGTAAGCCAGTGGAAGGCCTCGGTCAGATGACCAAAAGCTCCAGATGGTGTCATTATATGGGTAAGACCCGAGTGAGGAAACACTTGTCCTGTTTCTTGACAAACCTTACCTAACTTAACCTAACTCCCCGTTGTTGATTCCCATAGTCCTCGCCTCCGTAACCCGGTCTCAGACCAAGCCTTCTGGATACCCACGATAATCACAGTATAGGAAGCAAAACAACATAGACTGGGAGTTGGGAGTGAGCATTTAGTTTTCCTAGATATACCGCACTGTGTACCTGCTGTCGATTCCGGGGGTAATCGCCCCCACGGTCCAGATATTTTTCTCCGTCTGAATTCTTCCTGCAGGACTGGAGTTTGTCACATATTCCCAGTACTTTAAGGCGATCTCAGTACTTTAAGGTTTTATTGGTTCTATTAGAGAGTAAAAAATCTTTTTTCAAATCTGATTTCTCTCTCCTGCCTTGAATGGCAGTGAATGACAAATGTTGTTTTTAGCCCGTCAAACAACTTTCTGGAATACCAAACCTCCGAAAATACACCTTTACCTGCAACACTTACATATTTGGTGTTGCATTATTGAACTATTATTATTATTTTCCCTAGGGTTTTCGTTTATAATTTGAGAATGCCTCATCCGATCGGCTTCAAACTTTCACTGCTAGTGCATTGTAACTGGGGAAAGTTCACGGAACTATTGGCAAAAACAAATGCCCTCTGGTGAATTTTATACATCCCATTCCCAGTTTTGATTTGTGTGTGATAACTTGAGAAAATCTCTGCTGGCTGGCTGGCTTCAGGTTTGTAACACTGGTGAAATCGACTGGTGTGGGTCGCATCCTGGGACAAAACTGACATAATTTGCCCGAAATGCTCTGCATAACAAGGGGCTTTCTATATAGTAGTATGTCGTTGATGTCAGCTAGGCCTGTATACCTTGTACATGTACTTGTAATAAATATATTATTATTATTACTATTATTATTACTACTACTACTACTACTACTTAGAAATCAAGGATTATTATTGGAGTGTAGGTGCAAATTTGCACATTTTAAAAAATTCGGGCTGTGTATTTCTGTCAATTTTATTAAGAAAATTGTTTTTCATGCAATAACTGGAGAATGTCTCTTCTAACTGGCTTCAAACCCTAAATAGTGGCGCATCTTAAGAAGAAAAATGGGATTGATCATATCTGTGTAGGTGCCAATTTTAGTGAAGAAATTGTAAAAATTGAAATACTGCTTTCATACAATAATTTGTCAAGCCGGTAATTATCCCAACATTAATACCATAGTATTTGTTATCCAGACAATGATGTCACTATGATAATAATGAGGTATAAACTACACCTGTGACATACCTTTGACCGCTTTCAAGGATTATTCTACGCTCGCATCCCGACCACAGGCCAGGCTTCCCTGCTGACCGCCTGACTAACCAAGCTGTTCCTATAACGGGCCACAGACACGAGCGAGCACCAACCCACCCCCACACCCACGCATAAAACCGGCTAATCAGACACTTGTAAAAGAAATATTCACTACAATAATGAGTAGTTGGACTATGTAGTACATTTCCCAGTAGAGAACAAATCAGTCGAGAGCAAAAGTCATAAGCGAAATTGAAAGTAATCCTACTTTCTCTAGTGCAATATTTACGACAAAAGAAAGCACTAGTATTGGGTCCTTGTTTAAGGAGATAAAAATTTCAATGATGACAGCAAAGTAATGAATGAAATATTGAGGCCACGGTATGACTGTGCTCAGTGAGCCAGTAAACGACATACTGAAGTGAAAATCCACAGGATTTTTGACAATCCCCACCACTTTCACATCTATTTAATAATAGCCTTTCCCAAAAATAGAGACCTTAAATGTCCTAAACAGAGTTTAGACACAGGTCATCCCACTAGCTGGAAAACCTGATAGAGCTCCACTCTACGAAGATGGTGGTAAAGCCATCACCGAATATACACGGATAGCAGTAGCAACACAAATTATCTAAAACTTTTTAATTTCACCTGCCTTAAATGGGGATATACCAACAACCCTACCTAGAAGATAAAAATTAGACACATGTTCAATATCTGAGTATCTTTATTGTACACGTTTCTCCAACGAGTGGTTTTATCGATGCAAATTCAAGGATATAATTGGAAGACAGAAGAACTATATACAAAAAGATGAGGTAAACAATCCCTCGAGCAAGGCTTTTCACTGGGCCTCTTCTACATTTCCTCCAGTCTCTCTCGCTTCCATATACTGTTATAGCAGTGTGCACATTTCAGACTAGACCCTCATGTATTTTCCATGTTTACATTATCTCTTCTCCGCTCCAGAGAATACACTCCAAATACTTGTAAGCTCTACGAGGGCAATAAACGATATATATCTCTTCCAGATGTAATCTCTCTGGTGGCTTGAACGAAGCTGTCAACACTAAACAGTATGTCAGACGAGACAGTATAGGTGATGTGAAATAGTGTCAGCTTTGGATTACTTCCCTTCTGAAAATCTTCAACAACCACCCTGTCATTTTTCTGACCTTTGCGTCACTTACTTTATTACCATCTCTAAAAGATGGGTAATCTTCTGAGTTCATTCTTTCGTATTTGATCAGTTAAAATTCGTCACCACTATCATATTAGACGGTATTTCTCATTCTTGGATCAAGTCCTTCACTGGCATCAAGGCAGCCTCTCTGAGGAAAACAAACTCAAGAGAACGTAAGAAAGCAGAAGCACAGTAGCAGGCCTACTGACCCATGCTAGGCATGTCCAAGTAACCCATTAGCCCAAGCCAGTCAGGTCCAACTGACACCCACCCATGCAAAACAGATCCAGGACTTTTCAACGGCCACCGTTAAATTTAAGCTATAGAGTAACGAACAGACTTTTAACCGTTTTTCAAGATGAAGAAACTTTATTCAAGCAGATCCTGATCTACCGGCTTGTGCTGCTCATGATGGACTGCGTGCTGTTAACACCAGTATCAGGCACTTACCAGGAAGGCTATGCTCATGATGGACTGCGTGCTGTTAACACCAGTATCAGGCACTTACCAGGAAGGCTATGTTCATGATGGACTGCGTGCTGTTAACACCAGTATCAGGCACTTACCAGGAAGGCTATGCTCATGATGGACTGCGTGCTGTTAACACCAGTATCAGGCACTTACCAGGAAGGCTATGCTCATGATAGACTGCGTGCTGTTAACACCAGTATCAGGCATCGCGAAGGCGATGATCCCTGAAACCTTCAAGAGGTAGACAAAGTTACTTCAAGACTGTTTGCTTAATTTTAGAGAGTTCCATAAACAAACAGCCTCGTTTTACCCCATTAATCAGATGCTATTCGATTTCATTCGTGTAACTTTGCATAATTTAACGGTGTCTCGTGCATAATATAAATCATAATACAGTACCGTGCTTAAAACAGCTCGAAAATAACTCGAGCTTTCATAAGTTTAGATGTCGATCAGTCCGTCTTAGATACGTTTTATCAAGTTAGTTGTAGCTTGATAATGGTCCAGGACTGACCGAAACGTCTCCTAAAGTTTCCTTTCCAAACTAGATTATTATTATTATAATCAAATACAAGCGCTAAACCACAGGGGTTATACAGCGCTGCTTCCAAACTAGAGGTTATTCGTGGAGACGTTTTGCAAAAGGTGTACTTGTTTGCACCCATGAAAACAAGTACACTGGAGTATTTGGCTCCATTTACCAATCTTTCCGTTCTCACAGAGTAATTTTAGTGTAGAGATTTTAAACCAGGCCCTCTAAGTATTTTCCAGGTATAATTTATGACATAATACAGTCATCTGGGCTACAGCGAGTACCATTTGAGAGATATTTAGCATTACCAATAATTTAATGTTTTAGTTGGTGAGGCAGTGAATTTTCTCCGCACATCACACACGGCTGTAATTGTTGTCAGTCTTAAATGGGGCTGTTAGTGCACAGCAACAACATCCCGGCTTCGAGTATACGCGCATCTTAAGAGTATCATTAGTTTAGCATCGCAGGTTTTGAGAGTTCTTGTTATGTAACCTATAATTTATCTTGCAGCTCTGATTGTAGGGCTATTGTGCACTTTAAGCTTATGATCTCCTTCCAGGTCTCAGTTTCTCTTCCGCCCTTTCGTGTGTTTTGTGTTTCGTGGTCACTCATCCAACTTTAATGTCTTCACTTCTCCACGAAAAAATTTCGTTCATCACATATATTTTCTATAGCCTACTGAACGATTTCTTTTTGGAGAGCCCTGAGGTATGCTTTGTCCTTGATGGATATTTATCCACCAGTTACGAGGATTAGATCAAACACTTGGAAGACTACCGTGCCAGGGAGGCACTGAGCACTTCGTCACCATTAAAAAGAGTCTGTTACTGTACGAAAATATTTCAGCCAAGAAAATACAACTACAATTGTAGTCTGTGGTGTTCTTTATTAAATTAAGATCAAACTTTATATTACACAGTCTTACATTTCTCTGCTCTGTTGCAGAGGTTGTCTCGGTTCCAGCTACGTTGCACTGTTTTCCATTCTCACCCAAATGATATCCATATTCCGCAAAACGGCGCTGATTTGTGTATGTTGAAAATGGTTTTATGTGGCCCAGTAGAAAACTTGGTTTACACTGGCTTAAAGTATACTGTCTTGTTTACACTGGCTTAAAGTATACTGTCTCTTCAAGGTATACTAGTCGTCTATATTCGTGTCGATAGTGAAGAATGGTATGCAACTTTGAATTGACATATACCTTTGATGACTTGTGCGTGTCTTTCTAGTCCCGGAGCCCGGCCATGGGCCAGGCTCGTCAAAAAGGTTGATGCCAACAGCATTTGGTGTTCTCAGGCGGTCACCCATCCAGGTACTAACCAAACTCAACGTTGCTTAACTTTCCTGATCGGACCATCAGTGAGGATGCAATCGAGACGTGTGGATAATGAGTGGAGAGTAGTTTATTATTTTCTGGTATTATTGTCACCTGACCTGTCTTCTTTTTCTAAGCTACCTTCTGGTTATCTCAGTCTAGGTCGGACTGATACGCAGTCTGAAATTACCTCTAAATAGCGTGAGATATTTGCGAAGAGTACACACTGTGCATGTCACACTACTTAAAATTTGCAAATGGTACCAGAAGGCTACCTGAAGAGTCCGGGGTAAAGAGGGCCAGCGCCCCCAAGTTTCCCCTCAGAGCCACACAGCCATTATAACCTTGTTCAGCAGAAGACACCTACTGGAACGTGCCTAGTTTCCTTCTTTCATTGAAGAATATAAATTACGTACGCGAAGCCGGTTTCTAGGGTTCTACCCACACAAACCAGGCTGCAACAAGGCTTCCTTGCTGCCTAGCTGGTCAGTCAGTCTGCCGTTGCTAGCAGACATTCTGTAATGGGTCTGTGGTGGTTCAGAGATCATACCACAGCCAGGTCTTACACCAGGTCTCCTGGTTGGTCTGGTCATTCAGATTGTTGGTGCACGCAAGCAAGCAATACAACTTGATTGATCATGAATTTTAGAGGTTACCTGTAGTAACAGGATGAGAAGGCATCTTGCAAAGTTCACTTAAGGAAAGAAGTAAATTGGGAAGGTCCATGATACTCGAAATACTACTACTAATAATATTATTATTATTTAGTTACTGTGAGGCGTTCAACCCGTGTGGATCATTTAACACAGAGGCGGGAGGCTCGATCCTCCGAGCCCTAACCGTGAAACACGCTCTACCCTACACTTGAAGATAGCGTACCTCACCTGAGCTCCTAGAAGCAGTCTGAGAGCGCGCTGAGAAGTTCCCAATAACTTAAGTGTTTAACGCAAGAAATGGTTAAGACACATGAGTATACCAGCGCCTGGCCCATGGCCGGGCTCCGATAGTAAGATTCTCGGAACTCAAAGGTATAACGCAAGTCACAATAAAGCATCTAACAACAAACATGAAAGACACCTCAATTAAAAAAAACTAAAGAGCACTTCCGTGCGCTCTCCGGCGTTGACGATGGAAAAATAAACACAAATGCAGTATAATGCGATCCTTTATTGACTACGTTTCGCCCACACAGTGGGATTTATCAAGTCACAAACAATCTACCTGGGTAAAGACTACACGAGTATGTATGTATTTATGTATGTATGTATGTATGTATGTATGTATGTATGTATGTATTGTGAAAGTTCTGTACTTCTTTAGACTTGCAATTTTCTCAGCCTTATATGGGAGTGAAATAAGAGGGTGGATGGAAAGGATACGGCGAAATGGATGGGAAGGTAACATGTAGAAAGTAAGAAGGGTAGATGAGTGGTAGAAACGAGTGGGATGGGAGGTAGAAACGAGCTGGTTGGGAGGGAGTAGAAAGTGGTAGATGAGTGGAAGAAACGAGTGGGATGGGAGGTAGAAACGAGCTGGTTGGGAGGGAGAAACGTGCAAGATGGTAGGTAGAGAAGAATAGGGTGGGAGGCAGAGAAAAGTAGGGTGGGAGTCAGGCGAACATAGTGGAGGGCAAATACGAGAGGGTGTCTGGGGGAGGGGGGGGGGAAAGCAGCCCCTTCTCTCCCCCCCATTCACAAGTTGCCTAGTGAAAGTTGGGTGGTGGTGGGCCACCCGCTGCTCATCTTGCCTCCACCTTTTACCTGCCCCAGGTGGCTCTTGCCTGGCTGCTGCTGCTGCTGCTGCAGAGCTTCCGTGTCCCTGCTGCTCTTTGATGACGGCTTCCAGGCTTCCGTTACAATGTCTCTCCCTGCTTAGGTCACTACCACAACAGGATCATGTAAGGTTGGGCGGTCCAGTGTGACGTTGAGCGGTCCAGTGTGGGGTTGAGCGGTCCAGTGTAGGGTTGAGCGGTCCTGTGGGGGGTTGAGCGGTCCAGTGTGACGTTGAGCGGTCCAGTGTAGGGTTGAGCGGTCCTGTGGGGGGTTGAGCGGTCCAGTGTGACGTTGAGCGGTCCAGTGTAGGGTTGAGCGGTTGAGCCATGTTGAGCGGTCCAATGCGAAGTTAACTCGGAACTACGACTAAAAAGTTGCTCTTCTAAAATATTTCAATTATATTTATCTGCATCTTCCCTGTCTTACAAAGTAGCCACCTACATAACTGTTGAAGTTCCTCTCCGTTGTACACCATTATTATGTCACAATTGAACTGTTACTTGAGAAGGGCGGGGTCCCGACAATAGACTCTCAGTTAGGCTGGGTTAGGACTTTTGTCCAAAATACGACAACGGTGCACATCAAGGAAATCTGGACTCGGGCACACATGCGAGAGTAGAACCCTCTAAATCGATCACATTAATGTCATAGGATGAACTAAAACTTTGTGTGTAGTGTGGGTTAGTTGTGAACTGTGGCAGCCTCAGTATTGTGGGTTAGTTGTGAACTGTAGCAGCCTCAGTATTGTGGGTTAGTTGTGAACTGTGGCAGCCTCAGTATTGTGGGTTAGTTGTGAACTGTAGCAGCCTCGGTATTGTGGGTTAGTTGTGAACTGTGGCAGCCTCGGTATTGTGGGTTAGTTGTGAACTGTGGCAGCCTCAGTATTGTGGGTTAGGTGTGAACTGTGGCAGCCTCAGTATTGTGGGTTAGTTGTGAACTGTAGCAGCCTCGGTATTGTGGGTTAGTTGTGAACTGTGGCAGCCTCAGTATTGTGGGTTAGTTGTGAACTGTAGCAGCCTCGGTATTGTGGGTTAGTTGTGAACTGTGGCAGCCTCGGTATTGTGGGTTAGTTGTGAACTGTGGCAGCCTCAGTATTGTGGGTTAGTGTGAACTGTGGCAGCCTCAGTATTGTGGGTTAGTTGTGAACTGTAGCAGCCTCGGTATTGTGGGTTAGTTGTGAACTGTGGCAGCCTCAGTATTGTGGGTTAGTTGTGAACTGTAGCAGCCTCAGTATTGTGGGTTAGTTGTGAACTGTAGCAGCCTCGGTATTGTGGGTTAGTTGTGAACTGTGGCAGCCTCAGTATTGTGGGTTAGTTGTGAACTGTGGCAGCCTCAGTATTGTGGGTTAGTTGTGAACTGTAGCAGCCTCAGTATTGTGGGTTAGTTGTGAACTGTAGCAGCCTCGGTATTGTGGGTTAGTTGTGAACTGTGGCAGCCTCAGTATTGTGGGTTAGTTGTGAACTGTGGCAGCCTCAGTATTGTGGGTTAGTTGTGAACTGTAGCAGCCTCGGTATTGTGGGTTAGTTGTGAACTGTGGCAGCCTCGGTATTGTGGGTTAGTTGTGAACTGTGGCAGCCTCAGTATTGTGGGTTAGGTGTGAACTGTGGCAGCCTCAGTATTGTGGGTTAGTTGTGAACTGTAGCAGCCTCGGTATTGTGGGTTAGTTGTGAACTGTGGCAGCCTCAGTATTGTGGGTTAGTTGTGAACTGTGCAGCCTCAGTATTGTGGGTTAGTTGTGAACTGTGCAGCCTCGGTATTGTGGGTTAGTTGAACGGGCAGCCTCAGTATTGTGGGTTAGTGGAACTGTGCAGCCTCAGTATTGTGGGTTAGTTGTGAACTGTAGCAGCCTCAGTATTGTGGGTTAGTTGTGAACTGTAGCAGCCTCGGTATTGTGGGTTAGTTGTGAACTGTGGCAGCCTCAGTATTGTGGGTTAGGTGTGAACGGTTGCAGCTTCAATATTGTGAGTTATTCTTCTATTCTTCTTTGCCTACCTGTTGTTGATTACCGGGGTCATCGCCTCCCCAACGGTCCAGTGACCACAACACTATACCTGTGACCGCACACACAGCCATCATAACCTGGCTGCTCTAAAACACTGATACCAACAGCATAAGAGCTCTTCGCCGGCATCAGAGCCTCCTTTTAAAAGGAACCTGTGTGGGTCATTCAGCACAAGTAGCGGAGTAGACCCGACCCTTCATCCACTGATCACCTGACACGTCTAGCAATGGACGATAAAGTCTATACCACTCCTTGCATTGAATATCCACACGGATTTAGCACTTTACTTGAATACCAACATTAATGATACTGTGTTAGGTAAAAGGACACAAGTGCAACTAATGTGTTTTATTGTGGCAACGTTTCGTTCTCCAGGAGCTTTGTAAAGCCGTTACCAAACATTTTACTTAACATATTGTCGATAATTCTACCAACATTATTATATTAATGATACTGGAACAAAACAACCAGTACGTCAATAACTTTCTGTAGTTTGGGTGGCCATCGCCTCTGTGGCCCGAACCCAGACCAAACCTCGTGGTCCTGGACCTGGTGCATTACGCTACTGGTGCTAGGTTACTAGCAGTATTACAGCTCAGCTAATGGTTGGTAAACCCGCACCATCGTTGTAATTCATCCTTAAGGAAGGACAAAAAGGCACAATAACGTGATTGCAAGAATACACAAATAACCCGCACACAAGAGAGAGAAGCTTATGACGTTTTGGTCTGACTTGGACCATTTACAAGTCACACTAACACACGAAGGTGAGGCTCCCTCACCGTCGTGTGTTATTGTGACTTGTAAATGATCCAAGACGGACCGAAACGTCGTATAAGCTTCTCTCTATGTTCGGGTTATTTGTGTATCATCCTTAATATTTACATGTTGTCTCAGGTGTGCTATAATTATGGCAGACTTGATCTGACAATACTTCTGCACTAGTACTTGTTATAACAGCACTCCATATCTGAAGTGTTAGCTGTATCCCTGGACACCTACAGTAGTGATTGACACTGCTACAGTACTCGTAGTGATACTCAATACCTGCAATTACTGCGAATGATGGAGGCAATCAATAAACACATTCTAGTACAGTAATCGTAATATCACACGTGTTATCATGTGCATCCTGGAGTAACGTTGTAATAAACTGCTGAAAATACTTCTCCATAAATAATATCTACAGTCTTGACTGCACATTCATAGAAGCAGTATATTTTTAAAAAAAATATTTTACAATGGTGAGCAAAAGGAGCAATATAGTTAGTGTTGTGTTGTGTAATAATAGCGGTTTGCTGAGCAAACATCGGCGGGTGAGGTGTGCGTCACAGCCTGAGCTGTGTCAACACACTGGTCATTGTTTGGTTGTGTTGTGTCCTTCACCTACACACCATCGTTTACTACTACCACTTAACAGTGCAGCCACTATACCTCTACAACCCACTCTCCAACCAAGAGTGAACACCCGTGCAAATATGAACGTTTCCGAGTGCTGCTCAACCACCTCGATGCCTGATGTGTCAGGCACGATTTTTAAACTTTTGTATTTGTGCTTAAATAAACTCTCGTCAAGTCAGGTTATCTCTGCTTGCTGTATGCAGCCTAGCTTAAGGCGCCACAGCCTAGCTGATCAAGAACTGCATGGAGAAGCTCCCGTGTGAGACTAATTAGGGCTCTATTAGTAATTCCTTTCACATATAATGTAACCTAATCCAATTTCAATGACAGTATTTGTAGTTTTCCAGGAGTATTTAAAATTCACTATCGTTTCTCCTTTGTCTGACTGACAATGGTTCAGAGAATCGTTATCTCTGCAGCGCTATCTCGAACCAGGCCTCCAGGTCCTGACACGGCAAAACGCCATAAACCACGAAACAGGTGGGGTTTGAACCCATGGCCAGTGAGTCCTGTTATTACAATTTCTTAAGTCGTCATAAATAAACTTAGAAGAAATCTCAAATATTTCTTCTCGTATTCAAAACACAGGGCGAAAAATCACATTCGGTATAGGGCCCTTACTTGAAAGGGATAGAATATACACTGATTACAAAAGAAATGAAAAAATATTGAAGTGACAATACAATTCTGCTCAGTGAACCACTCATCAGTCTACAGAATAAGGCCCTAACAAGCTGTTCATGAATGAAACTCAAAACATCGCCAACATCTCCACAATTGTTAATGTAGTCGTCTCCCCAGTTGACTTCGAAAAAGCCATCAACAGCCAGTCCCCTGAATCATGCAACTCCATATTCACCAAAAACTGCAAGAAACCACTATCTCGGCCCTTTACTATACTATGGAGAAGGAACCTGGACACAGGTGTCATTCCACACTTGTCTAAAACCACTGATATTGCCCCACTTCACAAAGGTGACAGCAAAACAATCATGAAAAACAAAGACCAATAGCACTAACGTTACACATCAAATTTCTTGAGTGAGTCCCAAGAAGTCGCCACTCTTTATGAGTGGCATCCCTTGAAGACATAGCGAATCTTCAAGCAAATAAAAATAAAGTCTTCCAGTGGGCCTTAGACAACAATGATGCTCAATGAGGGCAAGTTTCAGTTGCTCTGGTATGGAAGGACGGAAGAAATACAGACTGAAACAGGGTACAAAGCAAACAAATCATTTTATAAAGCGGAAATTCCTTGTGCAAGACTTGGGAGTGACGTCAGCTCATCTCGCATTCAAGGATCGCAGAAAAGTTGGTACTGCTACCGCAAGGAAAATAAGCTGGATAACTAGAACGTTTAAGATTCGGGATGCTGAACCAATATGGTACTCTTGCTGTCACTCGTGCTCTCCAGGCTGGAATACTGCTGTATACTAACAGCCCCCTTCAAGGAAGGCGAGACTGCTGAGCAAGAAAACGTACAAAGGACTTTCACTGCCCATATACATTTAATAAAACATCTGAACTACTGGGAACTCGTGAAATCTCCATCCTGTACTCCTTGGAACGTAGGAGAGAAAAATACATCATAATTTACACCTACAAGACCTTGGAGAGACTGATCACAAACCTGCACATTGAAATCATTGATGAAAGCAACAGACTTGACAGACGGTGCAAAGCACCTCCAATAAAATAAAAGTAGAGGGTGGGGGTGATGGCGACGAGCACACTAAGAGAGAACTCTATAGTGTCAGAGGGCCCTGACTTTTAAACGTCCTCCCTTTGTGCATGAACTAATTACCAACAAGCCTCTGAAAGACTTCAAGTGGGAACTTGGTAAGGTCCTCGCATAAGTTCCTGACCAGCTCGTATGGACTAAGTGAAGCTAGCAGCAACAGCCTGGTTGATCAGGCCTTAATTCACCAGGCGTCCTGGTCTGAGACTCTGCCGCAGGGGCATTGATCGTGTACGATATCGACGAATAAAGGATCGCATTATACTACATTTGTATTTATTTTTCAATCGTGTCGGTATTTTATACCTTTAATCTCCAGCTGACACTTAAGAGTCTTTTGTGAGGTCCTCTATCGAAGGCTTTACGGAAATCCAAGTATCCTTGGTTGGTGGCCAGGTCATACAGGTTTCTGATGCCTGATCGCGAAGTATTTGCAGAAATCTGTCAATTTACCTCTTGAAGACAATGGTCTGTTGATAATTCAACTTATTCTGTAAGGAGTTAAAAAGTCTTGGATCCTTTATAGTTATAAGTTATCTCTTAAACTGACTTACTGCATCATTGCTCTCGCCGAAATATTTTTGCCCACGTCTACCTCTCTCCCGAGGGACTATTTCAGTGTGCACTGGAGTCTGGTGTAAACTACTTAAAAAATACGATATATATATATACACTGTGACCTGGTGAAACCTAATGTGAATTACAATACACTGTGACCTGGTGACACAGGGTGTAAGTTATGATACATTGTGGAGTGGTAAATAAAAGAAAGCAACTCGGACAAATCATAGGGGCGCAGAGCTATTATAAATTATGGGGGTGGAGTGAAGGTGGTGATAGCGAGGGAGTCTCCGAGATAATATCAAAAGGTAAGATAACACAGGCCTCGCCTCCATGACCAGCGCCTCACAACACACCCACACCAGCTATCGCTATCACCCTCTTCAAGGGTGGAAAGGTGCCTTGATGCTGCTGCTGCTGAAGGGTTCTTCGTCGTCCAAGAAATTGGAACTACCGCTCCCCCTCCTTTGATTAAATCTGATTACATCCTAATTCCCAGGCGTTGTATGGCCAATATGATTCAGCGCTTCTCCATGAATATGATAATATCCCACTCACCTTTCCCTCGTTGTTTTGTTAACCTTGACCTTGTCTTCAGAGGTCATAAAACATTAGACCTCCCTCGTGACACCCTGATCAGCAAGGCTGGAATAATGTACGAAGAATTTAAGACGTTTCGCTTACTAATCAAGCGAAATGTCGTCTCAGATAGTTTCGATGTGACAAACAGTGTCATTATTCTAATTTATCGTTATACTATAGTATACCTCTAACTTTAAATTAGGAAAGTGCTTCCCCGAGCAGTTCCAAGTAGGCACAACAATAAAATCCCGATGTTCGCGTGATACCTACGAACAGTTTCGAGGGTGGCACCTCGTAGTCTGGCTGAACAATTAGGAGACATGTGCAACATGTGGGTACTGTAATGTATATTATACATGTACAACTCGTAGTCAGACCTGAAACAAGAGGCTCCATGGACGGTCTCGATTCTCACTAAAATGGCGGCGTTTACTTAGGAGGATGGGTTGAGTGAGTGCATGGGCTTATAAGTCACGTTTTGGCCAAGTTATCAATTTAACCATAACGGTTATGCTTGCGTTATCAGAGTGCTGTAACTACGCATTCTCGGCAACAAGTGTTTATCGGGCAAGCTGAGTATGATGACAACACGAAGTTCATCACTAGTGATGGAGAGGGGTAACTCGGTCTTGCACAATCTCGTGCCGAGCAGAGGGCACGAGAGGCCAAGACCTTGGGTAGCTTTAAAAACATACTGGACAAATATAAGAGTGAAAAGAGCTGGGTTTGATTAATACCGGAGGTGAGAAATGGTATGGTGATAACGACAACGTATGGAAAGACCCTTATGTACAGTTCATGACATTTATTAAAGGAAACGTTTCTAATATAAATATAAATATAAATAAATATATATATATATATATATATATATATATATATATATATATATATATATATATATATATATATATATATATATATATATACACACACACACACACACACACACACACACACACACACACGACTTGAGGTAAGCGTTCAGGTCGATACGAACAGAGGCCAAGTCAAGAATAAGCAACTCTCACAGAAAAACCTCGTGACTAAAGGATTCCACTCCTAGTTTTGCAAACACTCTGACTTGATTACGATATTCACGCCAGGCTCAGCATGACTAACACTGCCCAGCCCTCCATCAATTTTCCCCCGGAGCTTGAAAGTGTGGGAAACTTTCCTTTTTTGACGTCCTTCGCTGTAGGACACCGGGCAGCGATATTCTTTACTATAAAGCGTACAGGAAGCCCTTGAATAAAGGAGCAGGAAGTCTTTATGTTAGGACGCTGCAAGGTTCTATATCTGCACACGGGATCACAACAATGTGTACTTATACCATATGTTGTCTAGGTGCTGTTGATTCTAAGAATCAATGACTCCACAGCATGGTCCCACAAAAGGCTTCCTGGTTGATGGCTTGATCAATCAGGCTGTGGGTGCTAGCCCCATGCACTTGAACACAAGCACCTCAGTCTTTATAACTCAGATCTGATTGGAACTTAGGTTAATTACCCTACTGGTAATTCTCCTTACATACGGTGTTAAAAAAATAGTCCTCGGCCCTTTTAACAAGGGGGAAAATTTTGTACCATGGAGTAATTTAGGTCTGCAGATCTGTAACCAATGGTTTAAAAAATTCCTGGAATAGATTGTGATTTATCATTCTCATCTGCGTTTCATGGAGATAGTGTGATACATCAGAATTTATATCTGTGATTTTTTTTTGAAGATTATGTACAAATTACCACGTCTGGCAGTCCGCCCTCACACCATAATAACGAGAGCACTGTTTGCAACGAGTTAAGAGTGCGAGACATGATAAATCCTAGTCAGTTGTCGATAAACAAGAATCCCTCCTCGTTAATGTAGATCACCTCTTAGTGATTAACTGTCCGTAAATTTGGCACAATTCAGGTAAAAATGACGTAATCTAAAAATAACTAATATTCAACATGTTACTTAGAGCGCTCGGATACGCTCGCGCGTAAACATGTTAGAAAACGAATCATGTCTTTTGCGGAGTTGCCAGTGGTGGTTCCCTTACCCAATGACGTCATAACCGCCTCTCTGACGTAGGGGGGATCCCCGTCTCCCCCTCGGGTTCCACCACTCCACACACTCATCCAGCTATTCCCACCCCTCTCCCTGTCTACCTCCCCCATTCTCACCGTCATACTCGATGAATATCAGGGGTCCCCAACTTTTCAACGCCCTCCCTTTGTGCATAAGGGGAAATTAGAAACAAAACTGTGGCTGCTTTCAAGAGGCAACCTGATAAGTTCCTCAAATGAATAACAACCTAGTTGATCAGGCCTTGATACACCAGAGGCCTGGTCTGGGACCGGGCCGCAGGGGCGTTGACTCTCTAGAACATCCTTCAAGTATCTGGTTACTGATGACGTATGATTCTACCTGCCGTTTCTAGTATTAACTGTGTGAAGATTTCCACACACTATTGCATCATGACATGTGGATATATGAAGCCGACAAAATGATGGCATAAAGACATGTGTAGGATAGAAACATTTATTTCTATGGTATTTCGCCCATTTGAGACTTTTCGAGTACCAGGAATAAACAGAATCAGAAGTACTGTATATAAAGCAGGGGTCCCCAACTTGCGGCCCAAGGGCCGTATGTGGCCCTTCTGGTAAATGGATGCGGCCCTCACATGAAATTATGAATTCATATTATGAATTCACTTTTATGTAGGTTCCACACTGCACATTGTCAACAATTACAAAATCTTTAAAACCATTTTACACCAAAACCTCATCGCGGCCTTCCTTTAAATTTGGCCCTTTCATACTAAAAGTTTGGTGGACTAATGATATAAAGTGATGGTCAGGTGAGACCTAACCATCTCCCTATGTAGTGACGAAACGTGTGCAAAACCTGGGTATCTTATTGAAAGACGTATCGCCAAGACGTATCGCCCACCAGGGGCTTTATCAATCCCATACAGAGGCATAAGGAGACTTGCATAGGGAAATTCAGAGAGGTTGAACTAATGAACCAGTAGTCAGAAGAGGCAGCAGCAGCGGCGATGACAGTGGTGGTGATGAAGATGGGTAGGAGTATAATGGTGATAATTTAGAAGAGATTATGGTATTAATGATAATTAGTGGTGAAAGGGAGGAGAGATATTGGTGGTGGTGGATGATTATGCTGGTGGAGGAGGAAGAGGAGTGGGAGGAGACAGTCTGCAGGGAATTTTTACCAAAAAAAAAAGTGAAAATGGAAACTTTTAGTAATAACTGTGGGAGAGGGCAGCGGGAACTAGGGAAAAGGGAAGCAGAGGCTGGGAAGTAGGCAGGATAGGGAGGTGGATAAAGGGGAGACGGAGGAACCAGGAAAAGGGAGAAGGAAGGGGAGAGGATGAGTAGGAAAAGGCAAGGGGAAAGCAGGTTCACCTCTCGCCTCGAATTCTCCAGGTTATACCTGTCATTTCAGCTGCGCTTTCTACAAGCGAGAGATGTGACTGGCTTTACTGGTTTGCACAAGGCCATTGCTCAAGGTCTCCCACGTGGCCCAGATTCGTCGACAGTATCACTTAATTAATAAAGCAATGTTCATTATCCAAACTGCGTACTGGTGACAACAGTGCAAATAAGACAAGAAGCACCACAACCTCTGTGCAGAGCTTCAAGACTATACAGAGCAAACACATTACAGGTATACTCATCTGTAGCTTTCCCCTTTATTTATTCCTGTTTTCCATTTATACACCTCAATCATATCCCCCCAAATTCTACACCCTTCTAGAGAGTGCAGATTCAGGGTCCTCAGTCTATCCTCATAGGGAAGATTTCTGATACATGGGATCAACTGTGTCATCCTCCTTTGTACGTTTTCCAGTGCATTAATATCCATTCTGTAATACGGTGACCAGAACTGTGCAGCATAATCTAAATAAGGCCTAACCAAAAGATATATAGAGTTAAAGAACAACCCAAAGACTCCTATTATTAATGCTCCTTGATATGAAGCCAAGGATTCTGTTCGCTTTATTGCGAACACTTATGCACTGTTGTCTTGGTTTTAGATTACTGCTAACGAGAACTCCCAAATCCTTTTCGCAATAAGTAATATTAAGATCTACATTATTTAGTTTATATGTGGCATGGTTATTGTCCTGTCCAATGTTTAGAACTTTGCAATTGTCTATATTATATATCCAGCCTATTACTTTCATTGTGGTTGTGATGACAACATTGTTGTGATCCTTAAATCTGAGATGTTGTGACATTAACACTCTTAAGTCCCTCACATTATTCTTTCACTGAGTAGTTTGAGTTCGTTTTATACCCCGTACCTGTTTTTATTTTATCAATTTATTTATAACGGAGCAAATGGACGATAAAATTTACATGCTTACTTAAAATAGAATAAATTGAAGTGACCGGTTTTTTGGTGGATACCAGAATACAGGTGTAAAAATTTACACACATGTTGTACATGTGTCTAAATTTTTCAACTTGTCGGTATTTTATACCATTCATGTACAGAACACAGGTAGCAAGCAAGTCCAAAAATCAGTGAAACCAGTCGATACTTGTTAGAAGGAAGGGCCAGGAGCTATAATTCGACCCCTTTAAAGATACACTGAAGGTTAAGAAACGGGGCCAAGAGCTGTAACTCACACAACACTGAAGACTGGACTAACACTTTAAAGCTAATTCACTCACGCTACACTATGTAGGTTCTATCTCACTCACAATGATGCCAAGTGTGATACTAAACTAGGAAAACTCTCCCTCCCTCCCTCTCTCTCATCTTCCCTTCCCTACAACCACCTGGCTCCCCTCCCTCCCTCTCTCATCTTCCCTTCCCTACAACCACCTGGCTCCCCTCCCCCCCTCTCTCATCTTCCCTTCCCTAAAACCACCTAGCTCCCCTCCCTCCCTCTCTCATCTTCCCTTCCCTACAACCACCTGGCTCCCCCCCTCCCTCTCTCATCTTCCCTTCCCTACAACCACCTAGCTCCCTCCTCCTCTCTCATCTTCCCTTCCCTACAACCACCTAGCTCCTCCCTCCTCTCTCATCTTCCCTTCCCTACAACCACCTAGCTCCCTCCCTCCCTCTCTCATCTTCCCTTCCCTACAACCACCTGGCTCCCCTTCCTCTTTCTCATCTTCCTTCCCTACAACCACCTGGCTCCCTCCCTCCCTATCTCATCTTCCCTTCCCTACAACCACCTGGCTCCTCCCTCCCTCTCTCATCTTCCCTTCCCTACAACCACCTGGCTCCCTCCCTCCCTCTCTCATCTTCCCTTCCCTACAACCACCTGGCTCCCCTTCCTCTTTCTCATCTTCCCTATCCTACAACCACATGGCTCCCCTCCCTCATCTTCCCTATCCTACAACCACATGGCTCCCTCCCTCATCTTCCCCATCCTACAACCACATGGCTCCCTCCCTCATCTTCCCTATCCTACAACCACATGGCTCCCTCCTCATCTTCCCTTCCCTACAACCACCTGGCTCCCCTCCTTCCTCTCTCATCTTCCCTATCCTACAACCACCTGGCTCCCTCCCTCCCTCTCTCATCTTCCCTTCCCTACAACCACCTGGCCCTCCCTTCCTCTCTCATCTTCCTATCCTACAACCACATGGCTCCCTCCTCATCTTCCCTATCCTACAACCACATGGCTCCCTCCCTCCCTCCCTCTCTCATCTTCCCTATCCTACAACCACCTGGCTCCCTCCCTCCCTCTCTCATCTTCCCTATCATACAACCACCTGGCTCCCCTCCCTCCCTCCTCTCTCATCTTCCCTATCCTACAACCACCTGGCTCCCCTCCCCCTCTCTCATCTTCCCTATCCTACAACCACCTGGCTCCCTCTCTCATCTTCCCTAACCTACAACCACCTGCCTCCCCTACCTCTCTCATCTTCCCTTCCCTACAACCACCTGCCTTCCCCCCATGATGTTCAATGCAGACAAATTCCAACTACTCCATTCTGGAAAACTGGAGGAAATAATAGCTAGGACTGAGTATACTACAAACTCAAATCACACAATAGAGCGGAAAAGCAATGTGAAGGACCTGGGAGTGGTAATGTCCGAAGATTTCACCTTCAAGGATCACAACAGTGCCACTATCACATCTGCGAGGAAACTGATAGGATGGATAATGTGAGAACATTCAATACAAGAGATGCTAAGCCAATGATGATCCTTTTTAAATCACTTGTTCTCTCTAGGCTAGAATACTGCTGTACAAACATCCCCATTCAAGGCAGGTGAAATTGCAGATCTAGAGAATGTACAGAGAACCTTTACTGCACGTATAAGTTCCATCAAACACCTTAACTACTGGAAACGCCTGGAAGCACTTGACTTGTACTCACTGGAGCGCAGGCGAGAGAGATATAATCTGCACCTGGAAGATTCTGGAGGGACTGGTTCCTAATCTGCACACACAAATCACTCGCTACGAAAGCAAAAGACTTGGCAGGCGATGTAACATACCCCCAGTGAAAAGTAGGGGCGCCACTGGTACACTAAGAGAAAACACTAAGTGTCCGGGGCCCAAGACTGTTCAACAGCCTATCACCAGCCATAAGGGGGAATTACCAATAGACCATTGGTTGTCTTCAAGAGGGAGCTGGAAAGATACCTAAAGTCAGTGCCAGATCAGTCGGACTGTGGTTGGTACGTTGGACTACGTGCGGCCAGCAGTAACAGCCAGGTTGATCAGGCCCTAATTCACCAGGAGGTCTGGTCATGGACCGGGCCGCGGGGGTGTTGATTCCCGGAATACCCTCCAGGTAGGTACATCTCGGATAAAACTTAAAACTTGGACTCCTGTCTGTCCCTCCTGATGATGCACCCCTACCCTCCTCCTCCATTAGTTTAAGTGATAAGTTATGGTAATTTTAAGTGGAAAGCCATGAGTGTAAGTACCCCGTGTTGTGTTTGTGGGGGTATAAACGAGACTTGGCTACTGATCCCGCCGCCGCCTTCACTATTGTCATCCAAGCACTGATTCACTGCCTCTTGGACTTTACCATACTTCGTCTTGAAGCTGTGTTATATGGGTTGTTTCCACCACTTAAACCAACTCATTCTATATTTCAACCATTTCTAACACCTGTCTTCGGCTTTCACCTGTGTCACTTTGCCTATAATCATGTTTTACTCTCCACCAAGGTCGTCAGGTTCAGTTCCTTCAACCTCTCCTCATAGCGCATTCGTCTCAGTTCAGGAACTAGTCTGGCAACCTTTTCCAGCTTCTGCAACTTAGCCAGGTGTAGGCTCCACACGTACTCAACTGGACTAGCGTATGCAGTATGTAAAGCTCTGAAGGAGTCTTTGTTCATGTTTCTAAATAGTGTTCTGAGGCTGGCTAATACTGCATATGACGCTAATGTTTGGTATATTCACCCCCGCAGGTCTTTCTTTTACTGATAATTGAAGCTTCTCTTCTCCCAGGCTGTACTCTGCAATCAATCTATGACCACTTTCAATCTCAGTGACCTTATATTGGTTCTAACTCCAGCAGACACTAGTTGGAGATTATCTACCCCCTCTCTCTGTTTTCCAGAAGCCGAAATTTCATTGTCATTCCTTGTACTTATCCTCTTTTTTTTTTTTTTTAGTTTTATATCACACGGATATACGTGAGATTAAGTCCATTCTGGTAGGTCGATGATATATACATTAGAAACTGTAGCGCATCTAATACTGATTACTTGTCCTTTACCTGTAGTTGATTTCAGGAAAGCCCCCCCCATGGTCTAGTCCCAGATTAGATCTTTCAACTGATAGCCCGATGAATATGATTCCCAGTTCTCCTGCTTGTTTCCCTACTATCTGCTCTTTTATGTGCTCCCCATTTCTTCCAAACTCCTCCTCGCGTTTTTCCTTGTATTCCTGATCGAACCATGTGCTTGTTCTGTTTTTAGTTCAGGTCCAGTACGAGCTTGTTCTTTGCCTCCTGGAACTTAACCATTACTTCTTTTATTGCTCTGCCTTTCAGTCCATTACCCTTGCACTCGTCACAAAACTGTTCATGCCAACATAGTCCCTTCTTCCGTTACTCAGTTTCCTGTTCTCAGTTCTTCCATTCTCTCTTTATGCTTCTTCCACCAGTAACTCCAAGCTTAATATTCTTCCACCAGTAACACGAAGCTGAATATCTCATGGTTGATTCTACCTACGTCATATTCGTCTAGGCTAAAAAATCGAACAAGTCTTGCCGGCTTACATCTCTTCTAACCCTCTGTCGCTTCCTCTACATCTTCCCTAAGAAAATTTGTCATAACTATCTCCATTAATTTGTCGTGCCTTTCTTCTAGTCCCTCTGGGAGCGGCAGTTCTTCCAGTGAACTTCCTATTTGAAGTCTACTTGGAGAGTGTTCCGAAGGTTCGGATCTTTGAGATCTTCGATGAGTTTCGAATCTTTTTCTACTATCGGAACCCGGCCTTGGGCCAGTCTCGTCTGGTCAACCAGGCTGCTGCTGCTGCTGCTGACGGCCCACTGGTCGACATATCCATCACAGTCTGGTTGATCCTGCATCTAGTGGAGGTACTTTTCCAGTTTCCTCTTGTCCCAGCATTGAATATTTTCTTTGTTTTGAAAGATCTCATTTTCTAGGCTGTGGCATTTGCTTTATTGTGTTCCTTGAAGGAAAGGTCAGCCGACATAATTACTCCCAGATCTTCCAAGTGTTCCTTTCGTTCTATTTGATGATTCTCTCTTGGCTCTTGTATATAGTGTCTCTTTTAAGTTCTTCATTATTTCCATATTTAACTATTTGGAACTTATCCCCGTTGGACGTCATACTTTGGTGTCATCTGTAAATAACGACACAAGTTGAGGCGCGTGTTTTTATCCGTCTGCCATGAGGATAAAAAACAGTTGATGTGCCAGGCCTATCTTACTTTCAAGAATCCTGTTTTGCTAGTGACTACATCTGCATTAGAGTACCACACTCTGAGTCTTCTATCTCACACCGATTGCCATTCATACACATGTCATGCCGAATAGGTAAAACTGGTCAACTAACAAGAACTCATTTAAAATTAAGTCCTTTCTAAAAATTTATCATATACGTTAAGATATTTTTTTTCATTTATGTTAATGTAAAAATTAATAATTTTGTACCAAAAGAACCTTAGAAAACTTACCTAACCTTATCATAACACGCGCAATTTGATTTAGCCTAATCCAACTAATATATTTTAGATAAGTTTACAGTAATTTAATAATAAACACAATAAAATATTTTTTTTTTCGTTAGATTCAGAATGATTTTTGCGAAATTATTGCGTACATAAATTTTCGCTTGCCTTAATCGGCAACAAGAGCGTTGCTATTTAAGCCAAAATCGCAAGTTTTACCTATTCGGCACGACATGAATGCGCGCAGCATCAACATTCTGGTTCATCAGGTATCCATCGGGAGGCCTGTCTGGGACCGGACCTCGGGGGCGTTGACCCCTTCCCCCTGGAACACTCCAAGTAGTCTCAACAGTTGTTCGTCAGCAGTGAATACTACCGCATTAATGGAGAAGCTCTAAACCCAGAGGGGTCAGATATAAACCCAGGAAAAGGAAGGTAATCAGGCATAATCCGGGGAAGAGGACGGTAATTCCAATTCCTTGAATCAGGAGCCCTCCCTTAAAGGTCCATCGACTAGCCCCCCCCCACAAAATCTATGACCTTGAGTCAAGGTCACGTCTACTTAAAGGTAACAAAGTTTATAACATGCTGGTAATGAGACATTAAGAAGGGTCATGTGATTAAGATCAGCCCTCAGCTGATGCTGCCTGACCAGTAAATTAACAACACACGAATAATGAAGTACAATATAATTAGGGATGCCGTACACGTTTAAGTATTGAACCTACATAAGAACATATGAAAGAAGGACGGCAGCAGGACTACTGGCCCATACTAGGCCACTCCAACGTAACCTTAGAAAAAACGGTAATATGTAAAATATTACTTGTGTACGACCCCTCCACAATGCACAGAGATAGCCTATGTTCTAGTACCTTTGATGAGTTCAGAAATTTTTTCTACTCCCGGAGACCGGCCATGGGCCAGGCTCGTCTGGTGCTTGCCTGGTCGACCAGTCTGTTGTTGTTGGCACCTGAAGATACTTGTCCAGTTTAGTTTTGAAGACTTCTACACATCTTCCAGCAGTGTTTCTGAGATCTGGTAAGATGTTGAATAATCTAGGACCATGAATGTTGATACAGTGTTCCTTTACTGTCCTCACCGCACCCCTGCTTTTCACTGGGTTTATCTTGCACTTCCTCCCATATATCTTGCTCCAGTATGTTATGACATTGTGCAGATTTGAGACAAGTCAAACACTAACCTGTTCCTCAAGTACTTGAATCCGGGGGCCATTGGTCCGAGACCAGGTCTGCCGACTGAGAACCTGATCAATGAAGATGCTGGTGCCTGACTGATCAGGACATCAACCTGATCTGGGAACGAGCCAAGGATATACCTTTGATATACTTTGAAGAGTTTCGAGAGTATCTACTCTCTGAGCCCGGCCATGGGCCAGGCTCGTCTGGTGCTTGCCTGGTCAACCAGGCTGTTGCTGCTGGAGGCCCGCTGCCCCACATATCCATCACAGCCTGGTTGATCTGGCACCTGGTGAAGATATTTGTCCAGTTTCCTCTTGAAGGCTTCTACACTGGTTCCAGCCGTGTTTCGGATATCTTCTGGTAAGATGTTGAATAGTCTGGGACCCCGGATGTTAATACAGTGCTCCCGTATTGTCCCCACCGCACCCCTGCTCCTCACTGGGTTTATTTTACACTTTCTCCCATATCTCTCACTCCAGTATGTTGTTATGGCAGTGTGCAGATTTGGGACCAGGCCCTCAAGTACTTTCCATGTATATATTATCATGTATCTCTCTCCTCCGCTCCAATGAGTACATGTTCAAGACTTGAAGGCGTTCCCAATAATTTAGATGTTTCAATGGCTCAATGTGAGCCGTAAACGATCTCTGGATTTGTTCCAGCTCTGCTATTTCTCCTGCCCTGAACGGGGCCGTCAGCACTGAGCAGTATTCTAAGTGAGGGAGCACTAGCGATTTGAATAGTGTCCCCATCGGCATTATTTCCTTGTTTTGAAAGTTCTCAATACCCACCCCGTCATCTTCCTGGCTGTTGTGATCTTTGTCTTGTTATGGTCTTTAAACGACAGATCAGCAGACATAATTATTCCCAAGTCCTTTACGTGTTCCTTTCGTTCTATGTGGTGACCCTCTTGCGTTTTGTATATAGTGTTCCTTTTGAGTTCTTCATTTTTTCCATACCTAAGCAGCTGAAACTTATCACCATTGAACGTCATGTTGTTCTCCACTGCCCATTGGAAGACCCTGCTTATGTCCTCCTGTAATTTTTCAGTGTCCTCTACCGTAGTGACTTTCATGCTTATTTTAGTGTCATCTGCAAATGATGATACAAAAGTGTGCTGGGTGTTTTTATCTATGTCTGCTATGAGGATGAGAAACAGCAGAGGTGCCAGGACAGTGCCTTGGGGCACTGAGCTTTTGACCTCGCTGATGCTGGATCTTGCCCTGTTCACTACTACTTTTTGTGTTCTTTGTGTTAGGAACTCAAAATCCATCTGCCTACCTTCCCGTAATGCATATGGCCCTCATTTTGTGCGCTATCACTCCATGATCGCATTTGTCAAACGCCTTTGCAAAATCTGTGTAAATCACATCTGCGTTTTGGTCGTCCTCCAATGCCTCCGTAATTCTGTCATAATGGTTCAGCAGCTGTGACAGGCATGATCGACCCGCTCTAAAGCCATGCTGGTTCGGGTTATGTTGGTTGTGCTGGTCCATGAACTTTGTAATCTGCCGTCTCATCACTCTTTCAAAGATTTTTATGATGTGAGAAGTGAGGGCTACTGGTCTGTAATTTTTAGCTAGTGCTCTACTACCTCCCTTATGCAAAGGAGCTATGTCTGCACTCTTTAAGGCCTCTGGAATTTCACCTAGATCTAAGCTCTTTCTCCACAGAATACTAAGGGCTCTTGCTAATGGTACTTTTGCACTGCTTTATAAATAAAGCATTCCATGAATCTGGTCCAGGTGCTGAGTGAGTGGGCATGTTGGCCATTTCTTTTCGAAATCTATGGGATTTGTACTAATGTCGGTTAGGTGGTCTGCGCAGCCTTCTGCTGGAGTGAAAATATTTCTGCATTTTCTACCTTGCTGTCATTTAGTGGGTTGCTGAACACTGACTCATACTGTTCTTTTAGAATTTCACTCATTTCCTGTTCATCGTCCGTATACGAATCTCCTCTCAATAATGGTCCAATTCTACAGGTAGTTCTTAGCTTGGATTTTGCATAGGAGTAGAAATATTTTGGGTTTCTTGCAATATCCTGTATGGCTCTTTGTTCCCTTTGTACTTCTTCTGTCAGGTATGACATCTTAAGTTTTTGTTCTAATTCCGTGATCTCTCGGTTAAGGCTATCTCTCTTCTGTTGCAACATAACTGTGTTTTTCAGCAATTCAGTAACCCGTTTTCTTCTCCTGTACCATCTCCTACGCTCTCTCTCTATATCTGATCTTCTTCGGGGTTTCCTCAATGGTACGTGTTTCATACATACCTTGTATGCTTCTGTATTCAGCTTCTCTAGGCACTGGTGGGGATTTAGGGTGCTCATGTCTGATTCCCATGATATGTCTGATAGCTCTTGGTTTATTTTTTCCCAGTCAATTCTATGGTTATTAAAATTAAACTTACTGAACATTCCGTCTCTAACATTAGTGTCGCAGTTCCCTAACCCTGAGTTAATACTAGTTTGAACTTCTATGATGTTATGATCAGAGTATATTGTTTTTGTAACTGTTATGTCTCTGATTAATTCCTCGTTGTTTGTGAATATCAAATCCAGGGTATTTTCATTTCTAGTGGGATCAATTATCTGTTGGTTTAGTGAGTACTTTTCACAAAGCCTCATTAGTTCCCTGGTATGTGCCTGTTGGGCCAGGGTGCTTCCAGGAGTTATTTCTGGTATAACATTATGGTGCCTCATCTTCCATTTTACATGAGGGAGATTAAAATCTCCAAGGATTAAAATGATATTAAGATTATTTGATAAAAACATGAAAGTAGGTTGGTCATCACCATCAGTTAATGGCTCAGGGGATCATCGCAGCCCGGTCTTGCACCAAGTCTCAAAAATTGTAAAGGAAATATTGCAGGAATAAGAAATATTAAGAAATCCACATTCAACCCTGTCAGCGTAAAGCCTTGAACATGGGACGGCGGTAGTGACTCCTTGGCTGGTAAAGCCACCAATAGACAGGCAAGAGGAAGTATATGAGTGAAAGTAAGCGTGAAGTTATATTTCCCTCCCTAGGTGGTTGCTGTCTCCCAATCTATTGGTACATTATAAGAGATAACTAACTATAGGAAAGGAATATAAAGAATGAACACGAAATCCTCTGTGGTTGAGTAAATGACCCTCCAATGACCCTAAACCACATTCCTCAGAGTGACTTCCCCAGTGCTACCCCCTCCCAAGATCCCCGCTCCCCAACACCCAAAGTAGAAGAGGATGCTACAAGATCACTTCAGTCAGACAAGATCCATGGAGACAACCAAAATAAAGGAATATATAAAAACTACCAATTATTATTATTATTATTATTATTATTATTATTAAATGGGAGGCTTTCAGGTTATATCTAAGTGAAGAGTGGACCAAATTACATGGATCAAAAGTCTGAGTGTATCAAAGCACACAATCTGCCTAAAAAACATAACGAAGGAATAGGGTAGCGTGTCTATAGAGAACAACAGATGTGATCGCACCCATCAGATAAGTTTATCAAGACACCTGTGACCAGGCCACTGATAAAAAGCACTGTACTTCGGCAAAAACCGGCACTGTTATGATGATACGATATATAGACATTGAAGCATGTAACCTCATAAGTCAAAGCTAAGAGCTATTATAAACCACATATAATAGATATCACTTCCTAACCTAGGTGGTGCCGCCCCCTACTGGCCGTTTTCATAATTTAATGATAAAAGGGATAAGCGGTAAGAATGGGAGTTACTAATAGATAGAGAAAAGGGGTGGGGGGACCAGGAAAAAAAAAGCATTGAAACATTACACATACAAGGAGTACACACGTCTTCATACACAGGTAAGTAAACATTTAATAAGCATGTAATAGAATTTTATAATATTTTATTAGTGTTTTACTGCATCATTAAAAATTTGGGTAAACATATACCTAGAGAATAAGACATGTGCAAAATCTTGTGTACATGTAAAAAAAAATAGACAAATAAATGAGTGAAGGACGTGGTATAAGTAATCGTAAGTCAATTATATAATTTTATTATTAATTGGGAATATGATTATAAGGATAATATACAGAAGAGGTGACGGATTTTCGCTATGTATATTTTAATGGACTTCAGGAGCACCTGTCTAGCTGGCCTTGACTTATGTTACCTGGATATTGATTATAACGACGATACTTTGGTAAATGGAACAAGCAAGCAGTTGTTAAACAGGCAACGAAACCTGACAAGTTGCACAGAGTGGTGCCGGACGCTTCTCCATGTGATAGCTGTGTCAGTCTTGTATGGTCACAACGGTTTCTCAAATGCAATAATGAAAAAAAAGGTGGACCAAAAACACAACAGTGGTTTAATCAAGAACACGTTATTGTTCTCTAAACCTCAACCAATGACGTTTACCTGCAGTCGCTTCCCGAGGTCACCACCCTCGCAGCCCGGTATCTGACCAGGATTGCTGGCCTGATCGATCAAGCTGTTAGTGCCCGCTGCACCCAGTCCAACGTACCACAGCCCAGCTGATCAGAACGGATTTGAGGAATTAGTAGGGTTCTCTAGAGCAAGGGGGTTTGTGCTTGGGGTGTGTTGGAAATCTTTACCAACGATCCCGGATGCTACTGAGACAAAATTGAAAAATTATCTGAATATCCCTGCGAGAGATGATCTGGTCCAGGGACCCAGCAAAAGGCGATGTCTTTATGCTTGCTGAAGAGGCGACAGTGGATGAATAATAGACTATAACACCTCTTGGGAGTGAAGAAAGTAATTTACAGGGGTATCAAAAGAGGGTCAACCTTACTTGCAAGTGAACTCAAGACAAATCCCAAAGAACTCTTTGAAACGCACAATACAGGGAAAAATTCGGCCGAGCTTAAAACTAGATCTGGACAGCTTAGCAATAATGAGCATGAAATATGCTCTCTTAACAATTATTTCCTGTTAGTCTTCACACAAGACAGAGTGCAAGATGGAACTTACCAGGCCACTAACTTGCCTATTCAATACATTTCTCCACCCGGGTGTTGTGTCGGCGATGTGGAAGGTGACTAATACAATCTATAAATTAGGGGATACGTCCATACCATCAAATTACCACCCAATAAGCCTGACCTCAATAGCAGGCTAATTACTAGGGTTCATTAAAGGTATGGCAGCTTAAAAGGTTTCCTTCTAGCAGAGCTGGAGGGAGTGTAGTAGTATTATCTATGATATACCTATAAAGGGGAGTGAGAGAGTAGCTTTAGTACGAGTCGATTGAGGGAGTAGTGGTGTGGGAAGTGTCAAGGGTAGTGGTGGGGGTGTTGGAGGAAGTAGAAGAGACACGTGAGAGAAACTGGTGGGGAAGAAATGTAAAGAAGCAGCGGTGGGGAAGAAGTGTAAGGAAGTAGTGGTGGGGAAGTGTGAAGGAGTGGTGGACACAAAATATAATTCAAATAACTATATTACTAAAAGTGATTAAAACATTTGTTATAATTTATTAATAATTCCATTAAAATTTAAATGGAGTAAATCAAAGAAAATCTAATGAAAAGACCAGATCTTATCCGCGGAAGCACATCAAGTCTGATTAACATGTTATCTCATGTGGGTCGAAAAGATAAAAAAAAAAAAAAACCGATGCTGACGCACGTGTAGCTGTAACATACACCATCATATCATGGATCCACCTCGGGGATAAAAGGTATAAAATACTGACAAGATGGAAAAAATAAACACAAATGCAGTATAATGCAATCCTATATTGACTACGTTTCGCCCACACAGTGGGCTTTATCAAGTCACAAACAGATCTACCTGAGTAAAGACTACATGAATATATATTGTGGAGAATGTATTCTCCACCTGACTCTACACTATATATACTCATGTACTCTTTACCTAGGTACATCTTTTAGTTTTAACCACACGTTTGGTAAGTTCAACTTTGACCTTTTTTTCTCTCTTGATATAAGTACGCTATTCGTGTAAAGCTGATAAAGCTCAGTCTCGGGCGTTGAAAAGTCTTGGTCCCTTCACACTTAATGAGTTAGTATTTAGTACTCATGGCACCCCTACTTTTAATTTTTTTTGTGTGTGTGTGGGGGGGTGGGGTATTTTGCACAGTCTGCCAAGCCTCTTGCTATGACGAGAAATTAGTAACGGTACTATGACCGAGCCTTGAGGTACTACGTGGAAGGTGTTCAACACTCCGTGGCTCGGTCCATGACCAGGCCTCCAAGTGGATCAGGGCCTGATCACACACACTGTTACTGTTGGCCGCACGCAGTCCACCTCACGAACCACAGCCCGGCAGGCCGGGTATTGAATTTAAAAACCTACCGAATTTTATGAAATATTACAGTATTTTTTTTTTTTGCCAGATGGTAGGTAAAGCAGGCGAATGGATATTCAATTTGTAAAACTTATACATCCGACAAGTATGTAAATAAGATACATGTAATACTACGATGTTTAGTACTACATGGACTGCGACCCTAAATCATATTCCCAAAGAACACTCAAACCAGAATTTAAATGTAAACTAATGTATTCTAAGCGAGAGGAAAATGTAATAGTCAAGGGCGCGAAAGTTGTTAAAATATATAATTAGTAAAAGGTGTAACCCTGAACGAATATAGATCAGGTGTACGTTCTGAAAGTTTGGTGTCTACAACACCGACAAGGTGAAATGTGGACGTAAATGCAACATATACTGTAGATCAACGAATACTGTAAGAAGAGGATGCTGCTTTCCATGGATATGTTCGCATTTCTTTTACCAGGTTTATCGATTTGTGACTTGATAAAGCCCAATACGTGGGCAAAAATGTTGTCAATAAAGGATTCTGTGTAGAAGCATGTATCACAGTAATAATAATAAGAAATTTAACGTTTCCTTTGATGTAAGTGTTTGGTTGATATGAGATGTGATACTGGAAGGCATCAATAACAGCTTGTGTATATATGCTAGTGATCTGAACCATGAAGCCTTCAAACCCAAGTTCGAGATGGGCCAGGTGGTACCGTTTCGAAGGAAAATAGTCGATTTAAAGTCTAGAATGACAAGTGCCAGTGTCGAACGTGTCTAGGTTTGAAAGTGACGAAGCCAAAAGTATGACTGGAACCAAACACAAAAAAAGTGGGTTGCACGACATCTTAGGAAACAACTGATGTTAAACTTTCACTGCAGAGCTCACGGATCAGCACCTGGGACACCACATGTTCAGAGGGATATACAGTACTGGACAAATGATCAGGAATGTTGTACAGAAGTACTGCACATACAGGTACAGCTATGGGTAAGCATACATTATTATAGGTTATGTGAAGTGCTTAACCCGTGTGGATCATTCAGTGACCAAGCTGTCGAGTGTTAAGTATTGTACCTAATGTTTAATGAAACCCTTAATTGGTGGGAGAATTTGTGTAAGACCAACAGATTACTCGTGTACTGAATGCCTCCACCAGTTCCTCATCCAAGTCATTCCACTTTTCAACCGCCGTGAGACTAAAGAAATACTTCCTTACATCCCTATGACACCTTCTACCAGTGTCCCTATGATCAATTCTTTTCAATATATTTTGCATGTCATAATCGTATGTTCCCTTGTCTTCTCCGCCCAAGTGGTCAAGCCGAGTTCCTTCCTTCCCTCAAAGTGCTGTGTATGTTAGTATGTTTGACGACTGCTGTGTAAGAACCAAGGTCGGCTTGTGGGGGAAATGGTTCTCCTGTTTCCTCTCTACTTCACTTTTAAAAGATTATTATATTTTAAATTCCAAATGTTTCACTCCGTTTCACACGATTTCACTTCTGCATACAAACTATAAATCAAAGGAAACTAATGGGTCATTTTGTTTATATTTTAAGTCAACTCTTTTTACTGTCCGTTTTAAAAAGTTTTCCGTACGACACTGGGTACTATTCACTGCGATTTGTTTACAGAACTATTTAATTTCACTTTCTCACACTAGGGCATCAGTTTCGCGATACATCATGGTTTGAACGCAGCTCAGAACGCAACACACCCCTTCCCCCCCCCCCTCCATATACACCCCTAACCTCGCCCGGCACTGAACCCTGGTACTTCGGGTGTGAGCAGTGCGCGCCACCAAGCTACACTGGTTTTCAAAGGCCACAATTCCTTCGTTACTCAGGTACTGATCACCACGCCTGGGGTAGTAGTTCTCACTTGCCACTTTCTTGGATTCAAATGGGGCACTGCCGGCAAGAGTAAAGACAAGATGAAGAATAAACTTTTATTAGGAAAACTTGTCTTTCTAGATAAAGCTTTATAAAGCTGTATAGAGAGCAAAAGGTTATCCTTTATAAGCTTATTCTGTAAAGTGTGCCCTTACTCACTCTCTTGACAGGTTCGCAGAAATAACTTTGTCCTTGACATCTCGGAGTCTGGATAACCACAGCCAGCCAGCCTCCCCCCCCCCCCCATCCTCGCACGAGGAACACCTGCCCTTGCCAGATATTGCCCTCGTATCCATCCGCCTGGGAAAGGTGGGGTAGCAACATCTGTCATCCCTTACCTTCCCTCCCCCTCACCTACAAATTTGCCCCCTTCACCCCTACCATCTACCTCACCCCTTCTCCAACTTCACCCCTCACAGAGAAGCCTGGTCTCGGGGTAGAGGAGGCTGCAGAGGAAGACTTGCCCTAGAAACTGGTTACAGGTAAAGCACTGGTTACCTTTCTCTCCTGTCAGTCCCCGACCAGCTGTTGATGTTATCGGGCGTATTGGGGGATTTAACACAAGCTCCAAGCCCCCCCCTCATTGATTGTTTACACCCCACCCCAGCCTCTTGTAAACCACACTGCCAATTTACAGTCCGCGGCGAGGCGGCTTTGTATACCCCTTTATTGTGGCTCACTGGCGAGCAGCAGTGATAAGCACTTGATGCTGTCAAAGGTAGAGCACTTACAGAGAAGTAGACGCCAAGTTTTGTCTTACCAATATATTACAATTCTATGATAAAGTAATAGAAGTGAGACAGGAGAGAAAAGGTTGGGTGGAGAGCCACTATCATGCCATGGCATTATGGGCAGACTAAATTTAATGGCTTCTTATAACTAGAAGTGAATTAGACACATGCAACACCTACGTCGATTAAATCAGCAAGGCTCTTGATGGGCAAAAGCTCTCTCAAATACTTATACCAAGGTATTTATGGGTTATTATAATAAAAATAATGCGCTAAACTCACTAGGGTCATATAGTAATGCAGGGCTCGGGTGTTGCTGGAGCAGAAAGTAGCCAGGGGTGCATATTTATTAATAGTTTACAATACGTATATAACTCACGAAATCATAATGACACAACTCTCTGACCACGGGTTCAATTCCCTCCCGTGGTGTTTTTTTTTTAATCCGTATATAATTATACCATGGTACTGTATTTTATATTTATTGATAGTTTACGACGCAAGTTTCGGAAATAAAATACCCAAGTGTCACATCATATTTAAGTATTGTACATTATTCTCTCTGAACCTGGTACCTGTGTTCATCAAGTTCGTCTACTACTACTAGGCGATGCATCCTACGGGAGATCCCCTAAAGGCCCCAATACGAATAACCCAACTGCGTAACATTTTTGAGTAATCCTGGGTTATTAACCCTCCGGGGTTAATACTCTGAAGAAAGTTTTGATGAAGTCAACTTGTAATAAAGAACAAGAGTAGATACACGTGCAGTTTAGGCCCCCCCCGGCGTGGTGGTAATGGAGAGGTGTTAAACCCCTAGGGATCACGCAGTGACTGCCAGTTAATCAAATTCTACCCGAGGAAGGGAAAGTTAGCTCCAATATTTCTGAGAAGTGCTTTTTTTACTAACATCAAGTAACATTACTGACTTTTTTGGGTTACCCTAGGTAATATACACACATGCTGCTATATATAATAATTTATGTGTATCTGTACCTAAATAAACTTCCTTATCTCCCCTCCCCTTCCCCTCGAAGGGACCCATCGACGAGAAATCACAGGGGTCACTCTTTCCCCCCAGGGGCCCGACCTTAGTCCAGGTCTCCCGGTTGACTGCTTGATCAGCCAGGATGGCGGTAAAAATGCATATAAGAACATAAGAAAGGAGGAACACTGCAGCAGGCCTACTGGCCCATGCGAGGCAGGTCCAAATCTCCCACCGACTTAAGCCAATGCCCCGACCCATCCAGGTCAGGTTACATTCACTTAAGGGAGGAGCACGGCATCTGACCTAGTAGCACAAACTAGTCAGGTCCAACTCACACCCACCCGCACCCACTCATATATTTATCCAGCCTATTTTAAAACTACACAACGTTTTAGCCTCTATAACTGTACTCGGGAGTTTGTTCCACTCATCGACAACTCTATTACCAAACCAATGCTTTCCTATATCCTTCCTGAATCTGAATTTATCCAACTTAAAGCCATTGCTGCGAGTCCTGTCAATACTAGATATTTTTAGCACGCTATTTACATCACCTTTATTTATTCCTGTTTTCCATTTATACACCTCAATCATATCCCCTAATTCTACGCCTTTCTAGGAGTGCAGATTCAGGGCCCTCAGTCTATCCTCATAGGGAAGATTTCTGATACATGGAATCAACTTAGTCATCCTCCTTTGTACGTTTTCCAGAGCATTTATATCCATTCTGTAATACGGTGACCAAAACTGTGCAGCATAATCTAGATGAGGCCTCACCAAGGATATATAGAGTTGAAGAACAACCTGAGGACTCCTATTATTTATGCTTCTTGATATGAAGCCAAGGATTCTGTTCGCTTTATTGCGAACACTTATGCACTGCTGTCTTGGTTTTAGATTACTGCTAACCAGAACTCCTAAATCCTTTTCGCAATCAGTAGTATTAAGATCTACATTATTTAGTTTATATGTGGCATGGTTATTGTCCTGTCCAATATTTAGAACTTTGCATTTATCTATATTAAACTGCATCTGCCACTTCTCCGACCACTGCATCAGTCTATTCAAATCTTCCTGGAGTGCTCTAATGTCCTCATTTGAATGAATTGGACGGCCTATTTTGGTGTCATCGGCAAACTTGCTTATGTCGCTATTTATTCCCTCATCTATGTCGTTTATGTAGATTGTGAACAACAAGGGGCCCAATACTGACCCCTGTGGAACACCGCTTGTGACACTTCCCCACTCTGATTTCTCCCCATTTATGCAAACTCTCTGCTGCCTATTTGTCAACCATGCCTCTATCCAGGAAAAAATTTCTCCTCCTATTCCGTGTGCCTTAATTTTCCTCAATAGTCTCTGATGTGGGACTCTATCAAAAGCCTTACTGAAGTCCATATACACAATATCATATTCATTACCATGATCTACCTCCTCAAACACCTTAGTGAAAAAAGTTATTAAATTTGTAAGGCAGGAACGCCCTTTTGCAAAACCGTGCTGAGATTCTTTGATTAATTTATGCTTTTCAAGATGGCTGCGAATTGCCTCGGCAATTATTGATTCCATAAATTTTCCCACTATGGAGGTTAGGCTTATTGGTCTATAGAAAAAGGATTATTTTATTATGACTGCTTTTTCAGCAGTTGCTGGGACTGGCCACGCAATCCAGCGTGTGCACCACAGCCTGGCTGATCAGGAACTAAAACTTATCAGTTGTGGATGAGTGGAACTCCCGAGTACCGTCATAGAAGCTAAAACGTTGTGTAGTTTTAAAAATAGGTTAGATAAATACATGAGTGATGTGGGTGGATGTGAGTTGGACCTGACTAGCTTGTGCTACTAGGTCAGATGCCGTGCTCCTTCCTAAAGTGAATGTGACCTGACCTGACCTGACTAGGTTGGGGCATTGGCTTAAACCGGTGGGAGACTTGGACCTGCCTCGCATAGGCCAGTAGGCCTGCTGTAGTGTTCCTTCTTTCTTATGAAGAGAGCTAGGGATCTGTTGGTAATTCCCCTTATGTATGAAGGGGTGGGATGGTAAAAAGTCACGATATATGGCTTTCTTGGGTTATCCTGGGTTATTAACCCTCCTGGGGATACAACTCTGAATATAGTTGTCTTCACACGGAACTTGAAAGGCCATTTAACAAGTCATAAAAATCAACATATAAGAACATTTAATCTTGAACACATTAGCTGTTTTCTACCAGCGCAAGGTGACCCAAAGAACCAAACACATTCACCATCACTAGTTCAACAGCTACCTTTCCAGAAGTGTGACACAGTAAGTTAAAAACAACTATGCATTCAAAGAACACAGTTGGAAATAAATGGTATAAAATACCGACACAATGGAAAAATAAACACATACGCAGTATAATGTGATCCTTTATTGACAACGTTTCGCAAACACAGTGGGCTTATCAAGTCACAAACAGATATTTTTGTGACTTGATAAAGCCACTGTGTGGGCGAAACGTTGTCAATAAAGGATCACATTATACTGCGTATGTGTTTATTTTTCCAAAGAACGCAGTTAACAAATGTAGATGAATGGTTCAGAGAACCGACAAGTTGTTGATGAAGCCACTGTGTGGCGAAACGTTTCCTCAATAAAGATACCCAAGTGTTGCATATGTGTCTAATATAACAGCAGTTAACGAAGCAACACAAAAGCTTCACGCAGCGTCTGAATCATGTTTGCGCTGTGCTGCTAAAATACAAACACACATGACATCACCAGTCTTCATTCATATCTCAAGTGTACAAACAGTGAAGAAGCATTTTCTTGACCTTTCCACTCATTACACAAAATACAACCACTTTCTTGTCACCCGAAGTAAAAGGGAAACTAAGCAAAACACAACACACACGAAGAGGCTGGACCAGGAGCTGTAAATCTACCCCAGCAACCACAAATAGGCGAGTACACACACAAACACACACACATCTAACAAAGCTAAAATTGGGAGGAATCGAGGATATTTCCCATAGAAGTTGTGGAGGTTCGATCCTCTGACTGCTAGGCAGGAAATAGCTGTACTATCTAGCGGTTCTTACACGAGAGCATAAGAAAGAGCACTGCAGCAGGCCTACTGGCCCATGCGAGGCAGGTCCAACTCACATCCACTTAAGTATTTATCTAACCTATTTTTAAAACTACTTGTGTTAATCTGTTCTTACCTACTTGTGTTAATCTGTAAATGGTTCGGGATCGTCGCCCCCCGTGACCCGGTCTCAGACCAGGTTCTCCTAGGTTGACAAAGAAATAGTGCAGGAATAATGAAGTATTAAGCAACCCACAAGAAGGTAAGGATAAGTGCTTATTGAATGTAAGTAGAAGGTTGCAAGATTTATGTCACATTAAACGCTCATAAAACAAAGGCCAGTAATCCTGCTAAACGTTCAAGAGGCTTCCGTTTATAAATGGTGTACAATACTGACAAGTCGATGAGTAAGACATGTATAACACCAGGTATGTTTACTGCTTTAAATGAAGCCAATACTAGGTAGTATCTATTACTTTAAACGAAGGCAATAAAAACACCAGTGTTGCACATGTCAGTATTATATACCATTTACAATACTTGACTGACACAGCAACACCACATCTTAGTAGTCTTTTTTACAACGCTATTGCTAAAAACTGTGATTCAGCATGACCTATTTCCCCCTCCAGCATATAAACCTCTGGTCTCATGCCTCTGAGGCGCAGTGGCTGACCATCTTCCATCAAGGCCGAGGGACTCATTACCTCAAAACTACATCTCCACTTCTGTTTCCACTATTGTTATCACCTTTGTATTAGACTTATGAACCTGCTGTGCAGGAGAAACCTTTAGGCAATAAGGATACCTAGTGATGCGCATGTCTTGCTTATCAGGCTTCCGCTGCACACCATGAAAACCTTACTACCCCCCCCCTGGCTGGTCGCTGCCTTGTCAACTGCTGCTTACTACCATCACTCACCATTTTTATTATATCGTAAACATGGAGAGATGGACACATACACGAGGAGAATAAATCAACGAGCAGTCAAACACAAACAAGAGCAAGCAAACAGAGGAACACATCAATATAAGGATGCTTGATGTGAATTATTATAATCATAACTACGCGCTAAACCCATAAAGGTCACATAGCGTACTTGATGTGAAATGCTTGTCAACACTTGGAGGAAAACCCGTATTAAAATTGATAGAGTGAGAGACAAGTAGACAGATAAGCAAACAGTGCAAATGAGGGGAAGACAGCAAACCAGATATGACAGTAGGCAAACAGTAGAAATGAGAGACAAAAGCAGCAAAAAATGATAGGTAAGCAAATATTAGCAATGAGGGAAGACAGAGCAGACACGGAAGGAAGACCTATCAGAAATTACATAAAAGTAAACCATACCGTCAAGGGTGAGGAACAATATACACTAGTGACAAGATGAACAGATTTGGATTAACAATGCATGAGAGCATAAAAAAAGGGGCATGTGGAAGGGAAAAAGGCTGACAGTGTGTGAGAGATGCAAGTCCAGGGAAGGAATGCGGCTGCAACCTCCCTGTGATAACCCAGGCTGTCCTCTGGTGACCGGCCATTCCCTCCTGCATCCTCTTCTAGCCTCTCTCCTTCCCTCTTTCTCCCCCCTTCCCCAGTTTCCCTCCCTCATTCTTTGTGCCACTGTCCGTTCTCCAGTTTTTACCGTCTACCTCTGGCTCTCATTCTCCCACAATTTTTTTTTCCCCCTGTATGCTGTGGTCCCTGGCTTGTCCCATCACGGGCATCATTTAGCACACAAGGTATATAATACTGGTAGATATAGAAATTAGGATGTGCTGCGTTTGGAAAATTTCTACAAGTTTCGCTCACCTGGAACTTTAAAGAAAGCGAAACCTATCATAATAAAACTTTCCAAAGGATGCATGTTTGCCTAATTTATACAGAGTGGATGAGACGGTCTCGCCTGCCACTCAGAGTATGATTAGTATAAATATACCGATAAGCAATTTAGGTAAATGTACCCATGAGAGCGCTTGAATATTTATTTAAGCTATGTTTACATGTGTCCATTTACCACTTTATTTTCCCTTGCACAACTTATCTTCATTTAGCTTTAACTACAAAATAAAGCAAGTGGCTCAAATGGTAGCATATCGGCTTGCATCTGAAGGACTTGGGTATGATCCCAGCATGGGTAGAAATATCATGAACACTGCTGGGACATGTGTACAAGTCTTCAGGAGGTAACTGGACAAGTATCTTTACCAGGTGCCAGATCAACCAGGCTGTGATGGATATGTGGAGCTGCGGGTCATCAACAGCAACAGCCTAGTTGACCAGGCAAGCACCAGACGAGCCTGGCTCATGGCCGGGCTTCAGGAGTAGAAAAACTCTCCGAACTCATCAAAGGTAAAAGAAACCTTGGGCCTATTTCCTTTCACCTGTTGCCTCCGTTCGCCTAGCAGTAGCAGGGAATCTAGGTGTTTACCTAGCAGTAAGGTCCCTGGGTGTTTACCTAGCAGTAAGATCCCTGGGTGTTTACCTAGCAGTAAGGTCCCTGGGTGTTTACCTAGCAGTAAGGTCCCTGGGTGTTTACCTAGCAGTAAAGTCCCTGGGTGTTTACCTAGCAGTAAGGTCCCTGGGTGTTTACCTAGCAGTAAGGTTCCTGGGTGTTTACCTAGCAGTAAGGTCCCTGGGTGTTTACCTAGCAGTAAGGTCCCTGGGTGTTTACCTAGCAGTAAGTAGGTATCTGGGCATTTACCGGCTGCCGTGGGTCGTGTCTTGGGGAAAAGGATTAAAGGACCCGAATGGAAATAAACCAGACACAGTGGCTTTATTGGCAGAGCCTCGGCTACTAACCCTCCGGGTTAATAACGCAAATAAAATCTCCAGGTAAAATAAAAAAAAAGGGATGGGGGTGGGGGTCGCGATACTAGTTTGGTTAAGGTGGAGACTGAATAGCAGCACCAGGGAGAACATGATGCCCAGCCTGGTACATCACGCTGCTCCTGCTGCTGCTCCTGATGCTGTTTTAAGGCTTAGGAGCTGCAAATCCTCCTTTACTTGTAGGGTCATACAGCGCCTGGGCGAAGGGGAGGCAAGCAGATTCGATCTAAGGAAGGGGAGGTCGGGTCCAAATCCTCAGATGAATCTCCTAGCGGTGTCAAGGGGCACTATGTGCCTTGAGACAGCGTCTCTGCTTGCCAAATCACATCCTCTTCCCCTCCTCTCTGCCTTCCATTCAAGGGGAATACCTTGATGCCAGTGAAAAATCTCTTGATCCAAGGGATACGAACCACCTAACCCTTCCTCGGATCAAATCTGATTACCTCCCACCCCTATTTCTTTGGCACTACATCCTTTTAGGTTAATCGCTTTATATAATAATAATAATAATAATAATAATAATAATAATCTGAAAGGTACCTACCATCACTTCTCACTCTTGGTTTACTCGGCCAGCCTCCACGTACCTGCAATAAAAACAAGAACATAACAACTAAGAAACACAATGGTAGGCCTACTGGTCCATGTTAGGCAGGTAACACTCACCCATCCACTCCTATAGCTGCCTCACCTCTTTTTAAAGATACCCAGAGTAATACTGCCTAGTCAATGCTTTCCAATATCTTCTACAAAATGTGAAGTGATTTAATTAGAATCTGCTGTACTACTTGGATAATTATAATCACGGGGGAGCGCTAAACCCGTAGGATTATACAGCGCATGTGGGGGGATGGAAGGTATTCAGGCTCAATTCAGGGAACCGGAGCACAGGTCTAATTCCCTAGATCAAAAGCCCCTCACCAGCGTCAAGGAACCTCCCTTGAGGGGTGTACTACTTGGAGGGTCTTCCGGGGGGTCAACGACCCCGCGGCCCAGTCCATGACCAGGATAAATATTTTCTGCGTTTTAATTGCTCCCTTTTAAGAAACAACTGTGATATACCTGTGACCGGTTTCGAAGTCTCTGTAGACTGACCGGTTTGGGTCCAACCTTCACGGATGAGCAGCATTTACCATACACAGCGCGCACATATTTTAAAAAATATATTTATTTAAAACAGAGACAAAATGTACACAATTACGTGGGGGTGAAAGGCTCTTGATCCAAATAGTGTTACCTTCCCGTTTCTTACCTGGAGGGTGTTCCGGGGACCAACGCCCCTGCGGCCCGGTCCATGACCTTGGATCAAATATGATTACCTCCCACTCACCCAGGGACTATTTCACCCCCTACATGCTCAGCACTTCCCCATGACTAATAACCAGGCTGGTGTACAAGTGAAGACTAAGCTAACACGAGAATGATAAACTAATTATTATAATGTAACAGTGTACGAATGTTGTTTATTATAGTTGTTTACATTCACTGTTAAGCACTAAACCAGTAGGTGTTGCACAGCGCAGGGCAATGAAACGTTATTATATTCCATCACAAGAATGAGAGCATGTACTATCACAAGAATGAGAACATGTACTATCACAAGAATGAGAGCATGTACTATCACAAGAATGAGAACATGTACTATCACAAGAATGAGAGCATGTACTATCACAAGAATGAGAGCATGTACTATCACAAGAATGAGAGCATGTACTATCACAAGAATGAGAGCATGTACTATCACAAGAATGAGAGCATGTACTATCACAAGAATGAGAGCATGTACTATCACAAGAATGAGAGCATGTACTATCACAAGAATGAGAGCATGTACTATCACAAGAATGAGAGCATGTACTATCACAAGAATGAGAGCATGTACTATCACAAGAATGAGAGCATGTACTATCACAAGAATGAGAGCATGTACTATCACAAGAATGAGAGCATGTACTATCACAAGAATGAGAGCATGTACTATCACAAGAAAGAGAGCATGTACTATCACAAGAATGAGAGCATGTACTATCACAAGAATGAGAGCATGTACTATCACAAGAATGAGAGCATGTACTATCACAAGAAAGAGAGCATGTACTATCACAAGAATGAGAGCATGTACTATCACAAGAATAAGAAGGTAGTTCTTGGTATTTATTGAAAATCTATACAAATAACAAAAGCTTCTAGTACCAGTGGCAGTTTGCTTTATATATATCAACAGAACCGCGGCTTGGCCAGGATTCGATCCTGTGTTCCCATGCCCGGCCCTTGATAACTGAACTCTCTCCACTTGACTGATATATATATGCTAAATTAAATTGCTCTTGTTATAATGCAGGTCTAAGTCACATCCACTTAAGAAGGATGGAACACTGCATCAGAACCACTAGCGCAAGCTAGTTACCCATGAGGTTACCTATGGTAGGTTTCGGGTATCACCGCACCTACAGCCCAGTCCCAGACCAGGCCTCCTCTAATGGTATGAGATATTAGAGAAAAATGACAACAGTGCCACGATCACAACTGCAAAGAAAATGATAGAATGGATAATGAGAACATTCAAAACAAGAGAGGCCAAGCCAATGATGATAGTTTTCAAATCACTTCTCTCTAGGCTGGAATATTGCTGTACATTAACATCTCCGTTCAAAGCAGGGGAAATTGCAGATCTAGAGAGTGTACAAAGAACCTTTACTGCACATATAAGTTATATCAAACACCTCAACTACTGTGAATGCTCGGAAGCACTTGACTTGTACTCGTTGAACGCAGGAGAGAGATATATATCATAATCTACACTTGGAAAATCCTAGAAAGAATGGTCCCGAATCTGCACACAGAAATCACTCCCTACAAAAGTAAAAGACTGGGCAGGCGATGCAAAGTACTCCAAATGAAAAGTAGGGGCGCCATTGGTACACTAAAAGAAAACACCATAAGTGTCCGGGGCCCAAGACTGTTCAACAGCCTCCCACCATGCATAAGGGGAATTACCAATAGGCCCCTGGCTGCCTTCAAGAGGGAGCTGGACAGATACTTAAAGTCGGTGCCGGATCAGCCGGGCTGTGGTTCGTACGTTGGACCACGTGCGGCCAGCAGTAACAGCCTGGTTGATCAGACCCTGATCCACTGGGAGGCCTGGTCGTGGACCGGGTCGCGGGGGCGTTGATCCCCGGAATGCCCTCCAGGTAGACACTATTACCGTAAATAATGATATCAAGTGTTCGGGATGAAATGTAGTTGAAATGGAGTGTTTATGGTGGTGTGTTCACTCACAGGATGAGCGGCGCTGCCTGATAAACTCGTCCCTCGGGGCTAAATCTGCACCGATCTGCGTTTAAGATTGGCTTTAGCGACGACTAGTGGAGGGAATTGATGGTAGCGGTGGGGATGGTGGTTAGTGGTAACGGTTGTTTACTGTGGGGATGGTGGTTAGTGGTAACGGTTGTTTACTGTGGTGATGGTGGTTACTGTTGGGGCACGGTACAGTAACTGATGGTTAGTAGTAGTAGTAGTGTTTAACAGTCGTGTTTTTTTTTTAGTGGTGGTAGTTAGTGTTAGCGGTTGCTACCTGTGATTTTTTATTTACAGAATAAAATTATTTATTCAGCGCTTTAAACATGTTCGTGTTTCAGCATTAACACATGTACTGTCTGCTATCATTAACGACTTGCTACTGTAGTGACCAATTCACTCTTATAGTGCATAAATCACAGTAACAAAGTAAGTAAAACTATTCAATATTTTTTTTTCACATTCCGCAATCTATATCCATAATTCGTTCCGTGCCATCGGCAGTGTCAGCAAAGCTAAACGAAAGGAAAAATATCCCCACCATTTATACCGAGACATACTGGGTTGCCAGACAGGCAGGCACCCTATGGAGAGCAGCATCACACCTCCCAGGGAAGCGAATCCTACCCCCTAGGCACAATTCATCACCTCGAATTGTTATACCGATACACACAACTTAGTTGACAGACCTAGACAAACAAATTACACCCACGAGGCAAGAGTGATATAAACAGGTTAATATACGAGGTAAGAGGGATACAAACTGGTAAAGACACGAGGTAAGAGGGATACAAACTGGTAAAGACACGAGGTAAGAGGGATACAAACTGGTAAACACACGAGGTAAGAGGGATACAAACTGGTAAACACACGAGGTAAGAGGGATACAAACGGGTAAACACACGAGGTAAGAGGGATACAAACTGGTAAACACACGAGGTAAGAGGGATACAAACTGATAAACACGAGGTAAGAGGGATACAAACTGGTAAACACACGAGGTAAGAGGGATACAAACTGGTAAACACACGAGGTAAGAGGGATACAAACTGGTAAACACACGAGGTAAGAGGGATACAAACTGGTAAACACACGAGGTAAGAGGGATACAAACTGGTAAACACACGAGGTAAGAGGGATACAAACTGGTAAACACACGAGGTAAGAGGGATACAAACTGGTAAACACACGAGGTAAGAGGGATACAAACTGGTAAACACACGAGGTAAGAGGGATACAAACGGGTAAACACACGAGGTAAGAGGGATACAAACGGGTAACCACACGAGGTAAGAGGGATACAAACGGGTAAACACACGAGGTAAGAGGGATACAAACGGGTAACCACACGAGGTAAGAGGGATACAAACGGGTAACCACACGAGGTAAGAGGGATACAAACGGGTAACCACACGAGGTAAGAGGGATACAAACGGGTAAACACACGAGGTAAGAGGGACACAAACTGGTAAACACACGAGGTAAGAGGGATACAAACTGGTAAACACACGAGGTAAGAGGGATACAAACTGGTAAACACACGAGGTAAGAGGGATACAAACTGGTAAACACACGAGGTAAGAGGGATACAAACTGATAAACACACGAGGTAAGAGGGATACAAACTGGTAAACACACGAGGTAAGAGGGATACAAACTGGTAAACACACGAGGTAAGAGGGATACAAACGGGTAATCACACGAGGTAAGAGGGATACAAACTGATAAACACACGAGGTAAGAGGGATACAAACTGGTAAACACACGAGGTAAGAGGGATACAAACGGGTAATCACACGAGGTAAGAGGGATACAAACGGGTAACCACACGAGGTAAGAGGGATACAAACGGGTAAACACACGAGGTAAGAGGGACACAAACTGGTAAACACACGAGGTAAGAGGGATACAAACTGGTAAACACACGAGGTAAGAGGGATACAAACTGATAAACACACGAGGTAAGAGGGATACAAACTGGTAAACACACGAGGTAAGAGGGATACAAACGGGTAATCACACGAGGTAAGAGGGATACAAACTGATAAACACACGAGGTAAGAGGGATACAAACTGGTAAACACACGAGGTAAGAGGGATACAAACGGGTAATCACACGAGGTAAGAGGGATACAAACGGTAACCACACGAGGTAAGAGGGATACAAACGGGTAAACACACGAGGTAAGAGGGACACAAACTGGTAAACACACGAGGTAAGAGGGATACAAACTGGTAAACACACGAGGTAAGAGGGATACAAACGGGTAAACACACGAGGTAAGAGGGACACAAACTGGTAAACACACGAGGTAAGAGGGATACAAACTGGTAAACACACGAGGTAAGAGGGACACAAACTGGTAAACACACGAGGTAAGAGGGATACAAACGGTTAAACACACGAGGTAAGAGGGATACAAACTGGTAAACACACGAGGTAAGAGGGATACAAACTGGTAAACACACGAGGTAAGAGGGACACAAACTGGTAAACACACGAGGTAAGAGGGATACAAACGGTTAAACACACGAGGTAAGAGGGATACAAACTGGTAAACACACGAGGTAAGAGGGACACAAACTGGTAAACACACGAGGTAAGAGGGATACAAACGGTTAAACACACGAGGTAAGAGGGACACAAACTGGTAAACACACGAGGTAAGAGGGATACAAACTGGTAAACACACGAGGTAAGAGGGATACAAACGGATAAACACATGAGGTAAGAGGGATACAAACGGGTAAACACACGAGGTAAGAGGGATACAAACGGATAAACACACGAGGTAAGAGGGATACAAACGGGTAACCACACGAGGGGAGAGGGATACAATCAGGCAAACACACAAGAGAGATGCAAGTAAACACAAGAAGTAAGAGGAATACAAACAGATATGCACAAAGTAAATCAAGAGGAATACAAATTGGTCTCTGGAAGCAGGTGAACCCTTCATTAATGTAAGACAAACTCCACCATTACCTACTTGTAGCTTCTCTTTGGGTTGCCTTGGAGCTTGAGTTGACTACCCAGTGAAACTTGTCCCCTTGGTATTTCCTCGTTTCGTGCATGCTTCCAGTAACTCAAGTTGAGATCAAACCTCCTCTGGTTTCCTAATTTTTGTGTTCTCCCATTTGAGAAAAATCACCGGAAGTGTGACTGATTTTATCCAGACATCTCCGGGGTGGAGCTCCGTCTTAAATTGCGTTACTGATAGTAGCTGAGGAGACACAGTGCGAGAATTAAGTGTGTGTAACCATAAAGTGCATATACGCATTTGAACCAACATAAGAGAAATCGCAGTGAACATTAAATAGGAAAAAAATATAGACTATAGTGTAAATTCTAGAGTGCCGGTGGAGCAACCGTTACCGTGGGAAATAGGCCTGGAGGCCAGCGAATTATTGCCAGATACATCCAAATTCGGAGGTGAAAATTAACAAACATATATTGAACTAACTAAGTAATATAGCGAGTGGCAAGGATATATATGTGCAGTGATACAGTGAACTAAATCTGTAGTAAGAGAAATAGTAATAAATCCCCAGTATAGCTTAAAAGATATGGTATAGCATATGGAAATATACTACAAGGATTGGCACTAGTGAAAATTGCCAGAGGTCCTGAGAAGCAGAAATAACAGATAAGTAAATTCTATAGTTATAAGAAACAAAAACAAGTGATGGTGGCACTGAGGTGCAGGGAATCACAGTATACATAATTGGAGTATAAAACCATGTGAAGTGTCTTTCTCGCTGCCACTACTAAGTGTGGAAGTTTTTGCCATGGAAGTGTAAGGGGAAACTACCGGAAGCATAGGTATCGTGTGGAAATAAAGCAATGACCACAGTATTAGTTCAGTGAAAAGAAAAGGTATCTGGAATAAATATAGTGTATATCCTTGTAATAACCAGTGTACAGCACAGTGATAAACTATTAGGTATAAAATAAAAGTAAATTAAATCCAATAGTAGTGTGGCAGTGCGGGTGACCACTTGCCCTGGAGTGGTCAATGTGACAAGCGACTTTTATAGATCTGAGTTACCACTTATAACGAATAGACTAGGATACCAGGACAGAATAAAAAAGACCTAGTGAACCCAATTGGCAGTAGAAAACACAAGGATAGTGATCTAAGAAAATGAAAGTGGTCTAAAACGGGGCATCCATGGCAGTATAGGACTGAGTGGTGTGCTTTAGTCATACGCCTGGCAGTGCTGAAGTCAGCCACGGAGGCCTACCATACACACCCATAAAAACACCATATACACCATACCACAATATCCTGTCTAGACCAGTGTGGGGATCTCAGTGAGAATAATACATTAAAATGTATATAGGACTGATCAGAGAGGAATAAATATAGAGAGTTATACAGTGAGCAAACAGAAATAAATACATATTATAACAATAATATAATATAAGGTGTAGTAAGTCTCCATAATCAGTACATCCCACATATACTAATACAAATAGGATACAGGCAGAATGGCAGTACAGTATATCTGTGGGACTTGGAAAGGCTCTTGGGAAAAGATCTAGAATCACATGCAACCTTTGCTTTTCAAAACATCATGTCACATGTTCAAAAATTAACACAGTAACAAGAAGTGACATCCGTCTAGAAAGGTGTTTCTGGATCTGCAACAAGGATTTGGAACTATGGACAGATATCAGGAAAGCACTCAGGAGGCTAATAAACAATAAGCATGAAGAAAAAGAGGAACTATTGAATAGTCTTCCCGGTATATATAGAACTTGGGAAGATAAGAAAGGGGTAAAGTATAACACACAGAATGACCAGTCTACAACAATTGACCCAAAAATAAACAGTCATCCACGGGAAAAAACACAGGAGACAAAAACATTAGCTAACTCAGCCCCCAGCCCCAGGACAGACCCAGACCCAGCCCCCAGCCATAGTGAACATCCGGTTTTGGTTAAGGACGCCACCACAGCCATAGCCTCTAATACAGATATAGTAGGGGAGTCCTCTTCCAGGGAAAATGTTGGCCCCATGTCATCAAAGGAGAAAAGCGCAGATAACGAGGAAAACCAAGGAGTGGAAAGAGAGGAAAAAAACGCAGATAATTCTGCAGATCTTTGGGAAAATACAAAGTCAGTAAATATAGGCAGCCAAAACATATGCAGATTCTATGCTAAAGGTATGTGCCTTTATGGCAGAGATTGTTGGAATAAACACACCAGAAAATGTGCCAACATGTTAAGGAAAGGAAAGTGTCGGTTTAACAAAGAGTGCAGATACTTCCATCCAGTGATGTCAAGCTTCAACACAGTCCAGAGAATGTTATGACATGAGCTGCCCAGACCACCATATAAAGGGAACAGTACGATACAGAGAAAGCAGGAAAGGGAAAATGAAAAAGAACAGCAATCTTTTTTAGATATAAGGAGAAACAACCAGATAAAGAAAGAGACAAAAGGTGGAAATGGTACAGAGGGGACAGATGGGCAGAACAGTGGGACAAGACAACACAGGCACCAGCTCATCAGGGCTGTATAAACAATCAAAGTCAGTACTGGAGAAACCAGGGTATGGGCACCAGGGGCCATACCAGGTAGGACATCACCAGTGGTACTAACCAAACACAAAGAAAGACCAAACATCCCAAATGGTAACTCCTGCTTCATATTTGCAAATATTCAGGGTCTGAAATCAAATAAAAAAGACAAAGTTAGTTATGTTAGTGGACTCCTATCAGAAGCAAATGCCATGTTTGAGCATTTACAGAAACACATACAAGGGATGTTTTGACGGAAGATTAAGATAGAAAACTATAACATGTATAGATGTGATAGAATTAATAGGTCACAGGGAGGAGTAGGACTCTATATAAAAGATACTCTCTGCTGCACAGAAGTTTTGAACGCTACGAATGATATAGTAGAAATCCTCGGCATTAAAGTGGAAAATAAGAATCTAGTAATTATCCTAGTATACAAACCACCATCAGCAACTGCGGAGGAATTCACAGAGCAGTTAAAGAAGATAGATAGCTATCTGGATAGGCTAGAGAATCCCACCCCAAACATTTTAATCCTTGGAGATTTTAATCTCCCTCATGTAAAATGGAAGATGAGGCACCATAATGTTATACCAGAAATAACTCCTGGAAGCACCCTGGCTCAACAGGCACATACCAGGGAACTAATGAGGCTTTGTGAAAAGTACTCACTAAACCAACAGATAATTGATCCCACTAGAAATGAAAATACCCTGAGTTTGATATTCACAAACAACGAGGAATTAATCAGAGACATAACAGTTACAAAAACAATATACTCTGATCATAACATCATAGAAGTTCAAACTAGTATTAACTCAGGGTTAGGGAACTGCGACACTAATGTTAGAGACGGAATGTTCAGTAAGTTTAATTTTAATAACCATAGAATTGACTGGGAAAAAATAAACCAAGAGCTATCAGACATATCATGGGAATCAGACATGAGCACCCTAAATCCCCACCAGTGCCTAGAGAAGCTGAATACAGAAGCATACAAGGTATGTATGAAACACGTACCATTGAGGAAACCCCGAAGAAGATCAGATATAGAGAGAGGCGTAGGAGATGGTACAGGAGAAGAAACGGGTTACTGAATTGCTGAAAAACACAGTTATGTTGGAACAGAAGAGAGATAGCCTTAACCGAAGATCACGGAATTAGAGCAAAAACTTAAGATGTCATACCTGACAGAAGAAGTACAAAGGGAACAAAGAGCCATACAGGATATTGCAAGAAACCCAAAATATTTCTACTCCTATGCAAAATCAAGCTAAGAACTACCTGTAGAATTGGACCATTATTGAGAGGAGATTCGTATACGGACGATGAACAGGAAATGAGTGAAATTCTAAAAGAACAGTATGAGTCAGTGTTCAGCAACCCACTAAATGACAGCAAGGTAGAAAATGCAGAAATATTTTCACTCCAGCAGAAGGCTCGCAGACCACCTAACCGACATTAGTACAAATCCCATAGATTTCGAAAAGAAATGGCCAACATGCCCACTCACTCAGCACCTGGACCAGATTCATGGAATGCTTTATTTATAAAGCAGTGCAAAGTACCATTAGCAAGAGCCCTTAGTATTCTGTGGAGAAAGAGCTTAGATCTAGGTGAAATTCCAGAGGCCTTAAAGAGTGCAGACATAGCTCCTTTGCATAAGGGAGGTAGTAGAGCACTAGCTAAAAATTACAGACCAGTAGCCCTCACTTCTCACATCATAAAAATCTTTGAAAGAGTGATGAGCGGCAGATTACAAAGTTCATGGACCAGCACAACCAACATAACCCGAACCAGCATGGCTTTAGAGCGGTCGATCATGCCTGTCACAGCTGCTGAACCATTATGACAGAATTACAGAGGCATTGGAGGACGACCAAAACGCAGATGTGATTTCACAGATTTTGCAAAGGCGTTTGACAAATGCGATCATGGAGTGATAGCGCACAAAATGAGGGCCATAGGCATTACGGGAAGGTAGGCAGATGGATTTTGAGTTCCTAACACAAAGAACACAAAAAGTAGTAGTGAACAGGGCAAGATCCAGCATCAGCGATGTCAAAGCTCAGTGCCCCAAGGCACTGTCCTGGCACCTCTGCTGTTTCTAATCCTCATAGCAGACATAGATAAAAACACCCAGCACACTTTTGTATCATCATTTGCAGATGACACTAAAATAAGCATGAAAGTCACTACGGTAGAGGACACTGAAAAATTACAGGAGGACATAAGCAGGGTCTTCCAATGGGCAGTGGAGAACAACATGACGTTCAATGGTGATAAGTTTCAGCTGCTTAGGTATGGAAAAAATGAAGAACTCAAAAGGAACACTATATACAAAACGCAAGAGGGTCACCACATAGAACGAAAGGAACACGTAAAGGACTTGGGAATAATTATGTCTGCTGATCTGTCGTTTAAAGACCATAACAAGACAAAGATCACAACAGCCAGGAAGATGACGGGGTGGGTATTGAGAACTTTCAAAACAAGGGAAATAATGCCGATGGTGACACTATTCAAATCGCTAGTGCTCCCTCACTTAGAATACTGCTCAGTGCTGACGGCCCCGTTCAGGCAGGGAAAATAGCAGAGCTGGAACAAATCCAGAGATCGTTTACGGCTCACATTGAGCCATTGAAACATCTAAATTATTGGGAACGCCTTCAAGTCTTGAACATGTACTCATTGGAGCGGAGGAGAGAGATACATGATAATATATACATGGAAAGTACTTGAGGGCCTGGTCCCAAACTGCACACTGCCATAACAACATACTGGAGTGAGAGATATGGGAGAAAGTGTAAAATAAATCCAGTGAGGAGCAGGGGTGCGGTGGGGACAATACGGGAGCACTGTATTAACATCCGGGGTCCCAGACTATTCAACATCTTACCAGAAGATATCCGAAACACGGCTGGAACCAGTGTAGAAGCCTTCAAGAGGAAACTGGACAAATATCTTCACCAGGTGCCAGATCAACCAGGCTGTGATGGATATGTGGGGCAGCGGGCCTCCAGCAGCAACAGCCTGGTTGACCAGGCAAGCACCAGACGAGCCTGGCCCATGGCCGGGCTCAGAGAGTAGATACTCTCGAAACTCTTCAAAGGTATATCAAAGGTATATCCTACAATGATCTATGTTTCCTGCTTTGTTTTTTTCATGTCTCCCTGCCTAATGAAGCACTCGAATCGTCTGCCAAATTTCATTAAGGTTAACATTAAGACATTTTTCTTCTGATTATTAACCCAAGGGAGATACGCGGTAAGGCCTCCAAGTCGACTAACGCCCAGGTACCTATTTACTTTTATAAACCTTGGTAATAGATACCGACAAATTGGTTTAGAAAGACGCGTTAGCGAACACTAGAACATATTAAAAAAAACATTTTGGTCCTGGGACCTTGACGTTTTCTAATAAATATGCTCTAGTGTTTGCTTACGTGTCTTTCTAAACCAGTTTGAACAAAGCCAACGAAAGTAACGACTGGTCTACATATCGATTCGCCAGGATTGAACCCGGGTCCTTTCTGTTGTAAAGCGAAAGATCTACCACTGAACTGAAGTTTCTATTTTTTTTTACGTTCTCTTGTTTCATTTATCAACCAGTCTGCTTGGCATCTCATTAATTCTCTCTCCTACTGCCTTCCATAATATTACCGTGTAGAGGTAGTGGCCATCAGTGGCTCTTCAATGTTTTCGTTCTCTCATTCCATCCTACATTAACCAACCTGTCCATCTAGCATTACTCTCTCTCTCTCATAATTTGTGTGAAGGTAGTGGCACTAGCATAGTTAAGATGCTACAAGGCACCCTGACACGCACTACCCTACAGTACTCTGCACCCGACTTACACAATTACTGCGCCCCACCACTGCTGAAGAAATGTCAACACCTTGTAAATGCCAACAGGTACCACCAACGCTACTGATGAAAGGTCAGACGCGCTAGCACTAGTTGTGGCACTGCTCGCCCTGTGAAACGCGTGACCTGGTTATAAAATGTATACGCCGTGGTTCGTGATGGTCGTTGGTAGTGAGGCAATGGGAAGAGTTGTGGTTTGAGGAATAGTATAATGAATGGTCAAAGCTTGCACCTTGGATAGCCTTAAAAATATTGCTGGATAAATCTAAGATTGAGAAAGACCTGAGACCAGAATGGGCCAGTAGGCGTACGATAGAAGTCGTCGATTATTTTATTCTTTTGTGAAAAGATGGTGGTGACTAAATTGTAAAGGGGCTTTTTACCCCCAGTGTGCATCTATTCCATATGATAGATGAATGATAGATGAAGAGTAGGAACAAATTATACAAGATAGGCTGCATAAATGACGTAATAAAA